>JAYRBW010060975.1:0-31015 GCA_036023295.1 Invenusta paracnida | reverse complement strand
GGTTTGAATGAATTTATATCTTTTAAAATTGTCTGTAGCTAACCAGCTTTTTGCCATTTTTGGCGATAAAAAATACATATATTGAAATGAATAAATGTGGGAATAATTTCTTAATTTAAAATTTAATATTATTTGTAGTTATAAAATATATCGAGGAAAAAAATGTTTTCGATCATATTATGCTTTCCTTCTGACTAAATGATCTACAAATATTTTAATTATTATATATATATGTATTAGGAGTATGCAAAATATTTCAAAAATGTAAGTTTGATAGTAGTTCTTGTTTTAATTTGTTTTCTTTAATTATTTTTTAATATATAAAGCGAATGAACAACATTTAATTCAATTCGAATTGTGTTTGCACAAGTTATTTTTAACAGTTAAAGTTACAAAACGATTCCAGCTATAATATAAATTTTAAAAGTACATATATACACACTTTCAAATATTTTTAAGCATGCATAATTATATTTTAATGTTATACTTATTTTTTTATAAAATGTTCAATGTTATATAATTAAAGCATTATTAAATTTGAATTTAAAATTTTGGACATTTTATATATTTAGTATATGAAATAATATATATTTATGTTATTTACTATAAGTGTGTTTAATTTTATTTAAACTGCATATATACCGTCAATAAAAACATTTCCTGCGTTAATTTTATTTATTTATCAAATTTCAAATATGTTCACACTCATGTATATCCACAGCTTATTTGTTCGTTCTATTTTTGTTCTTTATTATGATTATCATGCATAGCAGACATAAAATTTAGGTTTGAAAAAGTCACAAAACATTAAGCTCTTAATTTAATAATAATTCAGTTTGTTAATAAAATTAAAATTCATAATTTAATACCTTTTTATTAGTACAAAATACCCAATTTTTCTATCACAGAAAATGTTCCTCAATAAATGCAATAGATGCAATAAACTTACTTCAAATTATTCTTATAGGTAATATCAATATTTGTTAATATATAAATTCGTCTCACTAAACTCAAACGTACAATATTTTGTCTAAATAAAATTTCTCATATAAGAAAATGTTTTTCTTTTAATAGGCTACTAATATAAATTGTAAGTAGTAAAGGTATTTAGCTCTTTTTTATCATCATTGTATACAATTTTTCCAGTATTTTTTACTGAATATAATAAGATATATAGGACAAATTATATTGTATAAATAGTCAAAAGTTTGAGATAATTTTTTACGTAGTAAAGATAATTTATTACATTAAATTTTGTTTTAAATATTTGCAAAAGTTTTTACATATAAAACTGGTAAGAAATTTTTATTTTCGGAAACAATGTAAAAATAAGATATGTATTTCAAAACTTCATAAAATCGAGCCAATATCTACATACATTTATTTACATAAAGAAGTAAACAAGTATTACAATTTACTTGGAGACTTAAAATGACACATTAGAACAAATATGATTCTAAAATTAATTCAACTTATTATTTACACTTTAAGCCACAACTGTTAAATTCATATTTAGTGTTAAAAATACTTGTATTTTGTTCCAAATTATACTTTTTTTTACAATTTTTCTAAACATGTTTCAATAAAACCTCATGATGCTATATTTGTAAATTCAGCGGTCCAGATGTCCTGCAAGATATACAAGCTCGGTAAAGCCATCACCATCTTTTGTTTATCAGCACAGAATTGTGTTATGTTCTTGTTTTATTTTCTTAGATATTTTCACGCTTGTGTGATTTTAATGCATTCTCATAATAAATACACACAAACTCACATTTCCACAGACAAATAGTTCAACGTTTTTATTGCTTTATGAAAAAGAAAAGAACATTTTATCAACCGTAATAATTTTAAATCTTTTCTTTTACATTTTGCTTAGTGTGCATGTATCGCTTATATTTAGATGTAAATTAATTATAATATAAATTACCTGTTAAATTAATAATTCATTTAAATTATTAGAATTTATAAATTTCAGATTTTTGTTATAAAGAAAAGTTTGATAGACATTTTGATTTCTTGTTTTAATATTCTTTCAAATCAAATAATATTTTAGCATCATCTTTTTTAGTGTGATTATAATGATGATTATGAATTCTTCAAAGTGTTTCTCCTAACATATATTTTACTTTAATAAGATACAACTTCTACTGTAATAATCAATAAGTTTATTTATCAGAATTTACAGAATTTTTAATTTTTTTAAATAATGGACAACATGATATAACAGTACCTATATGTATAGATATATTTAAATTTGTCAATTAGTGGTGGTAATAAAATATTTATTCTGACATTTTTAAATTTTTATACTTACTTTGTGCATTATTATCTTTCGATATAGCAGCATTTTAGCTGCAATTATAGCTATAAATTAAAACGTGATATTTAAATAATTCCAGAAAAGTAATACGTTGTTTGTACGCAAGGCATAATATATAATTAATTGACATAGTTACGTGTCACTTTTTAGGATAAAGTCAAATCAATGCAGAAAATATATCGATTTTAAACAATTTTCTTTTCAATATACCGAAAATTTAGTTCTATCTGCAACCTACTTATAAGCGCGCGCAAGAAATATTAAAACTGAAGCGAACAACAAGACAAAACAATACAAAAATGGCACAACAAAATATTAACAAAATCTTCTTCATAGATACCTCCTAAGTTGGGATAGAACACGGGGTTACTTATAAGAGCACGAGAAACCAAAGTCTAACGTTCAGATTGAGACTGAGGTAGATTTGGTTAGGCTTTGTGACTTGATATGGTATCTTCTTTCAGAGACGAATTTAAGAAAGTTTAATAAACAAAACACCCTCCAAGCATAATATACCTAGAGAGCCAACTCCATAACTTCAATGATTCTCATTTTCTTTCTCTCTCTCCTTTTTTCTGCTCTCTCTCCTTCTTTGCTAGATTTCCATAGTCTTTTTTATTTTATTTTGTAAAAGTCATCTATAACTTAACACTTCGATACAGTTCTCACTTTTGTATTGTTAGTTCTATGCTTACTGATCACTAACTATAAATCTGGTATTCCCATCTCTTTAGTATAGAGTCTATCTGCTTCCAATCTTTACATTTATAGAGTATATTGTATACTAATTCAGATATGAATCTACACAAACTATTAAACCAGATTATTGTAATTTAAAGCCGCTTATTAGACATTAATTTTACATGTTTATAAATATCTGTTTATTAATGTGTTATTATCTTTAAATTTTGCTTGGATCAAAGAGATAAAGTGTATGCAATTTTTAATAAACGTAATAAACGTTTAATAAATATATTTCATTTAAATTATTACCGATCTTCAAAGACAGTGTTTTCCATTTTTAAATAACATTTTTTACAAGTAGGTATTCTAATTTTTTAATAAACGTAAAGTGTATTTTACTATTGAAAGAAACAGATAGAACATGTTGACAGTAAATTTTGTTTTATTCCAAAGTAGTGGAAATTAATATGAAGACTATATATACCTCCATGGTTGAAAACAAAAATTAATTTTACACAAGCGAAAAATTATTTATTATGATGTAGCTTACGTATTATTTAGTTAACATGTCATATTTTTGTTTTATTTTTTATGGATAAGTATTTGTTAGAAACCTATTTTAATCGTAGATTATATTCCTTATGCGCAACAAATATTGAAATTTTTTTTTATTTGATATATATTTATTGACATTAAAAATAAATAAAGCTAATAATAACAATAACAATAACAATATTATTGGTTGTAGATGGAGTTTAAAATATTGTATTTTATTATTAAATGTTATATAAAGGAGTAATTAAATGTTAACTAATTTAGATCTACCTTCTAGAAAATTGATTTGCGCTGCAGCATTATTGACTGATTAGTTTTAGCCTATGGCGATTAATTAATTAAGATGTATATATATACCTATATATCCTGGCAAAGCTTGTATGCAATTAACACCCTGTAATAATTATTATCGGCGAAAGCCACCTATATATAATTTATAAAAATGCTATGTCATGCTAAAAGTAGTGTAAACTCAATGTACGTGCTTAAGCAAGTCAGCTATATACTTTGCAGTATGTATAAGAATGCAATCTTAAAGTTATAGTTTTAAGGAGACTGGTAACCATGAAGGTTTTACTCCTACCTTCAAACCCGAATGTAACAAGTTCGAACTCCGATATATATATATATATATTGGTATATTCCTGCTTTAAAAAAACTGATTTGTGCTGCAGCATTAAGCTAATTATCGATTGATTAATTTAAGCCTATGGCGACTAATTAATTAAGATTTGTATACTTATATATCCCGGTAAAGCATATATTATGCTAGTTACCCACTGTTATAAGCGAGGATAAGTCACCTATATACATTATTTACAAAACTGTTAAATTTAAATCATTCAATATTTTTTAATTCGAACTGACTTTTCGCATAAATGTTTGTTTCTTTGTTGCTAAATCGTCGATATTTATTAAAAGACCAAAGTATTTATTTATGTAATTATTATTTTTTGAGTAAATAATATTTTTTCCCCATTAATGTGCTGTGTTTTTATATTTTTAATAGTATACAAAAAGTGAAATTAACAATGTGTTATAAAAAAACTCCAATTTTGAAAAGTATTAGTAGAAGTGAAATATTTCTATATAAGACAAATGGGGAAAAGGTCAGCCACCGTTTACTATTGACCACTTGATAAAAATTAAAACTGATATGTTTATCTCGTCCATTAAAAAACCAATGAATAAACTAAGCATAACGGCAACATTTTTGTAATTAATTGTAAAGAAATTATATAAAAATATATTGGGTAAATTTTTAATAACTACTTAAATATTATTGTTTAAATTGGATAACATTTGTAATTATGATGACAACATTGTTTAGTTGGTACATGATCTTAGTACGCATAATGTATTGTTTTTTGTTTTGGGGAGTTCGAACTTCTCTAAATATAGCGGGTGACTCCAATAAAGCCGCATATAGACTGCTTTGCTGAGCTTCTTGTAGCTATATTATAGTTGATATAAAATATATATTATTATAGCTATATTATAGTTGATATAAAATATATATTATATAGTATAGCTAATATAAAAAGCCAAACACAGTTTGCAAAAAAGTTTGAAGACATTCACTCATCGAGCATTAACTGTTATTATTAATTGATATTTAATCCTGTTTTATTGCGATATTTTAATAATTTTATCATTCAAAATAACAATATTAAGCTAACACAACTATAACTATTTAAAATATATAAAACTATGTTTAACGTTTTATCAGTAGATGACATCACCTGAACACGCCAGCTAATGTTGACAACTATCTCTTTTCTTGAGGACATTACATATATAAATGTTATAAATGTTATAAATACTATAACTAGATGTAATCTTTTAAATTAACTATAATGGCTAATTTTATTGTATGCAATGCACTATTTTATAGAAGCTATTTAACTTCCATAAAAAATGCTAGTTTTAAAATATTAATAGTTTTTATTTCTAGTTGAAAGGCATATATATATATTATCTAAAAGAATTGTGTAACAAAATCGGAAATATTTAAAAAAGGACAAAATATATTACAATCATCGAATCAAGAAAGATTTGCAATTGCAAAATTGCAAAACAAAACAAAAAGAAAAGAAAAGTAAATAAATAAATAATTTTTGCTTTGCTATATTAACAGCATATCAATAAACTCCAGCTAAGCTTCAAGATCATTTGTAGCAGCACAACAATTAATAAGTAATAAATCTCATCAATGTAAACTTGATATATGCTTTTGATTATGCAGTATTTCATTTAAGAGCATTTTCTTATGATTATAATGCACTATAGTTAATGGCATGATTAAACAATTTTTTCTAAAAAAGGTCTGTTGGTAGTTAATTCTGGTACCCAGAATTCATAAAATAAAAAGCAAAACACAGTTCAAAAAAATGTCTGAAGACATGTCACTTCATAGAGTAATAAATCCTAATGAAGACGTGTAGTCACGAAACATTTTAATGGGCGATTGGAATATCTCATTAAAACCGATTTGTTGAACAGATATAGAAGAGCAGAATACATTTGAAACGCTGAAGAAACCAGAGTTATTGATGAGTATGATTCAGTAAATGTGGTTGCTTCTTCATCAGAAAGAGCATTTATGTAACAATAATAAAATTGAGTTGATATGTCGATGATATATGTTGATGTAGTTTCGATTGTGACAATTTTCCAATGTCATAGTAAATTTTTAAAGGCATTCGGAACAAGGTGAAATAGCTAACATTTACAAACTATTCCAAACGGTGAAATATTCTATGATTAATTGGATCAACTATGCGAGTTGTATATTGAATGGTTTATCAGTTATCAAACACATATACAGTCATAGATTTTGCAATATTTTATTTTTATATTTAATTGACATAACTCATTATCTCAAGATAATCAAATACTGTTAGATCAATAATGAATATAAATGTTTGGCTGATCTCTGAACAACTTTATAACCTGGCCGATGATACCACAATGTGCATAAATTATAGTAATTAAAGTTTTTTCACCTATCTAAGTCCTAAAACTGAGTTTTTATTAAAGAATGTTTTTAAATATAGTAATGTTAATGAATTCGATAAATAGCACAATTAATATTTATTAATAGATTGGTGTTGATATATAACTGTTAAACTTATGGAAGCAGCTCACTAAAATTATGAAATTCATCCTGCATTCCAATTCGTCCTTTTACTATGAATAATATTTTGTTAAATAAGTAATTATATTATTAAATTAAAAAAACTATACAAGCATATCTTTCTATTTTTAGTTGTATACAGATCTTTAAACATAAGGAAAAACTTTATTTGAATTCTTAATACTTTAACACTAATATGAATGTGGAAGTATTCGCATTCTAGTTCAACTTTAAAGACTTATTATCGAAAAACACACACGTATCAATAATGTGAAGTTTATCGTTCTCTCTATTCACATTTGTATAAAAATTTGACTTATATCTTCCTTATGACAATATTATTTAGTCACCAAATCCTATAGTTAATAATTATTTTCCTACAGATATCGATTTATAAATTGTTGCTTCGTATATTAAGAAACAACTTTGTATTTATATGCGAACAGGTAATAATTACATTTTGACTTTTTTAATGCTATTTGACTTATTAAAAATATTTAAAACTAAACGTTCATTTCATAAAAAATATTTTTATTATTAAAAGATTCGTTAATATTCTTAAAGTAGATACAAACATAAAGCACAGAAACGCATATGTATGAAAAGGTAATTGTCGACATTAAAACGTTTTCTGAATAAAAATAAGCCCACGATGATAAATATCTTTAGCTATATATTAAGTTAATGGTTTATAATTGTCAGCACAGGGAAATATTATTTAAAGTTTAATATATTATTTCTACATATTTTGTATTTAAGTACTTGTTTTAAGTAAATTATAAATGATAAGTTCTAATTAATCTCATTTTTAGAATGAATATATAAAAAATCCAAGTCGTATTTTATGACTATTAGTCATTTCGATGTATATTTGTTTGTTTTTAACTTTATCATAATAATTTTTAAGTAAAATAATAGCATGTTATTCATCTTAGGTACTTTAAGTCATATAATATAACAATTTACAAAATTCGATTAAAATAAATTTAATTGACCTTCTAATATTTATTCTTCAATACATAACTTTCAAAATATATTAATTATTATTAAAGTTTGATTATGCAACATAATTATGTATTCTTTTATGCACTCATAATTACTTCAATTTGTAAAATTTGTGGTGCAAACTTTTGAAACATATACATTATAAAATTATAATTTGAGACTGAATTTAACAACATAATTTGTTTAATAACATATTGTGTTTATTTCAATATTATTTTTACTGTTTATACAAAATATAGCATTTCTATCATCTATACGTACTTTTGAAAATTGACATTACTATTTTCAAGTCATATAAAATTTGAATATAAAAGGTAAATATGCGCATTAGTTTCACAAAATCGTAGGTATATATTTGTGTTCGGAGTTTTTGTTTGGCAATATTTTAATAAATTTAGTTCTTAAATGTTTTCTGTCCATTTTCGTATACAAACATAACGATGACGTTTGAAAGTAGGGTTATCAAATTCCCTTAAAGACCTCAGGCAAAATGTAAGCAAGTCTAATGTTTGCCGATTTATTATAAAGGCTTTAAATGTTCTCTATACCGACTTAGAGAATTTGTATATACAGCGGGAAAAAGTATTATGTTGATTATTGACGTTGAAAAATTATTTAGAAATTAAAAATGAAATGAGTGAAGCAATAAGATTACTGCTGAAAAGAATCTATCTATATAGATATAAAAGAATAAATAGCTCAGTTATATACACGTATGTATATATATAATGCTTGAATATAAACATATCATAATGCATACAATATTACGGGAAACGTGTTGAATATAAATTCTGATTACATGAGACTTTACATTAGCAGTAGGTATATATTTTAGATATCTCATCGAATAAATAATTATAATATAAAATTTTGTAAAGGAAAAGAAAAGTAAAAACGGAAATATTTTATTTATTGGAATAAGTATAACGTGAAACATTAAAAATAAATTATTGCTATTTAAAAAGAATTTATAACATTATGGAATAATATTAATAATAATTCATATAATATATATAAGTAATATTACATAGTTAATACAGAAAAGGTTCATACCTTATTAATACATGTTCTTTGTTATGTGATAATTTATAAGTTATAGGTTATAATAATTTAATTTTTTATGATATGGTTAAAATTGCTTAGTATAATAAGTTACTTTTGTTAATAATTATAAAATAATCATTGTCTAGTTATCATAAAAAATTAATATTTTCTTTTAAAAGAATATGCCCATAGATAATAAATAATGTCATACATATAAAAAAGTAAACTATGAACCTTGTTTATATGTAGATATGGATCCTGTATAAATAGCCTATATTTTAGAGTATATTTGAGACTTCATTTTGGACTGTGTAATTGATGAAAAAAGTTGATAATAAAACTTCAAATCTAAAGTGGATTATGCTATTTCAGATAGGATATTAAGATCACGTTCTAGATACATTCCTTTAAAGTATTGAAGCGTCATAAATAAATTACAGCAAAGAAGAAGACGAAAATGCACAATATATATAATAAAAAGTACTGTGCAGTCTGACGCAATGAGCCCAGTTTATTACAATTTACATTTTCACGGTCCTTCCTTTTCCTCATAAAATATATATTCTTCAACAACTCTATGTGAAGATATTTAATGTTATGTTTGGAAATGTTCTAACCGATTGTATAATGAGTTTGACCTAGATCTCAGGCTCCCATTTGTGGCGAAACAAACTGGATAGTATTGTCCAGAAGCGCGGCCGGTTCCTATTTTAGTATGCACGTATTTCAAGCAATCATGCTGTGTATATTTTCTGTTTTGCAAATTTTCCCCAAGCAGTATAACTGGAGTGTACGTGTCTGTTGTGAAAATTGAAGGGAGGTGCTCTTAAATCTGGGCTCTTTTATAGAACTCAAAATATAAGGATTAAATATGTTTTCCTTGATTAGGAAATTAAAGGAATTATTAGAAAAATATTTATAACTTAATTGAATTCCTTTGTATATATATAGTATGTATATTACTTTTGCATAATCGAACTCCGGTTTTCAACTTTTTATTTTGGATTGTCCGTTTACTAAAATTCAACTATTTAATTATAGCTATAAATCCTAATGAAATCAACTATACTGCTCATTTGAGCGGTTAAAAAATATATGTATTTCATGTAGAAATTTTACATGGTTCGATTGAAATTCTTGGTCTTAAAAAGAGGGTTGTTCAATCTCAAAATAAGGTTTTAGCTGAAAGGGGTCTTCTATAAACACAAATCAAGAACCTTCTTTTTTACCGGTTTATATTTTTCTTTACCTCGGTTAATCAATTTGAATGTTACAATGAATATATATATGAAGAGAAATACTTTTTGTTCGTTAATATTTACATGTTTGTTAACCTGAAATGTAACCTAATAATTGTGGACTCTTTTATTTTTAGTGAAATAAATATCCCTTCAGAATTTTTTATAAATACGTTTTTCTTTTTAACCAGAAAAATACTGTCTTCAAAATATATCATAAAAATTGTTTAAAAATATATCTAAAATCATTGAGAAATTTCATATATATGCATATGTCGCATAAAAGCGTAATCTCTTTACATTAAATATCAAGGAATTTATTTACTGTGTTTTAAACTGAAAATTGTTAAATTTTAAGTTGTATAGTAATAAATTTAAAACGGTTAATTTTTCGTGTAACGTTCGTTGGAAATAAATACTTTCTTGTAAATTATATATCTAAACCTAATAATTATACTAAGTCATATAATTAATTTGAAATTTAGAAATTTTCATAATCAAATATCAAAGCTAATGACATGTTTGCTTTTAGTCTCACATTTTTGTTGTGTGTATTATTATCTTTGTTTTTAACTTTATTACCTTTAACTTTACCTTTTAACGGGATAAATCAAATATTCGCAATGGAGGAGATGTGTAGATGCTTAGTTTAAACACAAATCGCATTTAAAAATCCTGTCATCAAAATTTCGTAATCCAAAATTAGACGTATGACATTTTTCTGACTATAAATACATTTTTATCGCAAAATATAAATGTAAACACTCGCTTGTATGCATATTTCTCAATTAAGAATTATATTAATTTACAATTAAAATGTGCTTAATGCAAATTATCTGAGAGAAATAAAACATAGAATTTTCTTATTTAAACTATAAAATATATTTTAGCGCACAAACCTTTAAAATTCAAAAATTTAAAAAATATATTTTATAAAAATTTTGATAAATGTTCACACATTAAAATGGATTCATGAATTTGGTTTTTGACATTTTTAATTTAACTGTACATTTGTTAGAATTGTAATGTACTGCAATTAAAAAATATGAAATCAAATAATTTCCTGCTATACGTACTTATCACCCGATCTCCACTCAAACTTTTCGATTTAAGTCAATTAAATTAATTAAACAACTAAACATAGAATACTTACAAGTCTCAGACTTATATATTTCTTAATTTTATCCTTTATAAGATCAACTTATTTATTCATATATTATATAACGCGAATAAAAATATTCTATTACTCCTTTAAAATTCTATAAGAACTAATAAGAATTTATTTTCTCGAATTAATAAGTTGATATAGTAGTATTTTATTACTATGATTGTATTTCTTCTATGCTCATTTTCGAGTAGAGATAAAGAAAAAGTACGAGTTTTCTATTGTTCACAGGCTAGGGCACATCTGTTGGTTTGACAGAGAACCGCTCTCTTCATCTCTAGTCAGCTTCCAAACCTTCTCATCCCATTCTCATCACCTCTTTTTCCTCCCTTCCGCCTAATTTCGACGGGGCCTAGTTGTCCCTCCCACGAGCACTTTCTCTGCTAGATCACTGTAGACAAGATCTCACGAAGACGTCACACATGATATAGACAACACACAGAGACACATCCACACGTAAGACAGAAATGAACAGACACCAATTTGAGTTGTTCGAATCCCCCCTGGGAGTTCTGAAAATGTCTGAGTGAAATAATTAATTCACAGAAAAGCATCGATTTACAACACCCTTTTCACGGAAATTCTTTGAAATTTTTGAGCGTTTAAATGAGCGCGTATATTTCAGCATCCCTTTGTTGTTTTCTTTTCTGATTTTCAAAAGAGGTAGCCGTGGGGCGGTAATCCTTTGAAATCCAAGGTTGCATCATGATTTTATTCTTACATATGCTGCGCTACGTCTGTCTTGATATAGAGTACAACGCATGTACTATACTATCAATCGACTTTATTCCACTCTCTTTTGTATAATTTCACGGCTAGCTGTGGAGTCACATGTATAGGCATCTACTAACTGAAATGCAGCTAATTGCAATGTAATCCAATGAAATAAAACATTAAATATACATCCATATTACAACATGATACAAAATGCAACTGTTTCACAGTTTTTGATGATTTCCAAAATTCTAATCTTTTTATTTTATTTAAAAATAAAGTATTTTCTGAATGAATTATACATTTAATTATAATATGATAACATATATTCCCATATCATCAATTATAACAGGAGCGTATATCAAGAGGGCTAGTATTACAGGATTACTTCTTGTTAAAGTAAAATTTACATTATAAAAATATACATTTAAGATAAATTGAATCTTGTAAAAACGCGATAGCATCATTCCAAGAAGCTTTGGTACATGTCTCTTTGTAGAAAATGTTTTGTAATAAAATATGTCGAAAATAAACACCTAAATTTGATTAAAGTTGTATTAATTATGCTGCAATTTAAATATTTTTATTAATGCTGCATAAAAAGATTTCACAAAAAGGTTTTAAATTTATCTTTCTAGTCATTTTTTCATTTTTCGGACATTCCAACACATTTTTCACGTGTTTTCCTGTCTTGTCAAACGTATAACTTCTTTTTGGTTCCAAAACCAAAATGGATTCAGATACCTAAATTTACATATTTTGTTTATTATAAAATAAAGCTAATTTTGATTATATTATATTTCTTTTGTTAATAACAAAGCAGACAAAATTTATATAATAAAATATAAAAGAACAATTTGCTGCAATTAAATGTATTATATTTCAGTTTGAACAAATGTACTTATTATATGAAACATCTGACCCCATGCATATCGGGCTTTTGTGCGCGTCAATATCTGAGGGGCTCTTTAACTTCCTAATATTTAGATCTTTTCAAACTTCGCATGTAGTTAAACAAAACTATTTTGTAACACATTCTTTTAAATTCTGGTCAAATTTATTTTGTATTTATAACAAAAAGAATTATTTTAAAATATAATTAAATTTTTACCCTATTTTTGTAAGAAATCATATTTCTATTGTATTTTGTAATTTATTATATAAAATTAATAAGTATCCGAATCGGATTTTTTTGATTACGTGAAAGATATTACTTTTTTACATAAAATGATGCTTTACTCATTATTAATAAAAAGATTGCATTTGTAGGGTGTGTTCACGTTAGCACTCATTTGGGTGCAGAATTCTGAATATATGTAGCTTAGTTGGAAAATTTTATTTTGGGAAAAGTCATGGTAGCTCATGTTGTTCCTTTTTCATTAAAAACGTATCAAAATATTGGCATAGATTAAGAATTAACATAATAACTGATAAGAATAGGGTTCAAATTGATTAATGTATTTGAAAAATCTTTTTTTAATAGGGCTGGAATTATAAGATATCTGTAGAATAGACAAAACACAAGATTGTTAATAGATAAATGTACCTGATAAACAATATTTTTAAATACCTTTATTGCTTATATTAATTTAGTTGTCTTACATAATCTTTTAATAATGATCAATTCTTGATGTGATATAACATACATATACTAAGCCCTAATTTGCAGCGTTGAGTTTTTAAATAAACAGAATTTAGTTAATAAAGATAAAATAATCGTTTAGACGTTAGACGCTATTCCACCTACCGAAAATAATCTCCATACTCATATATTGCAACTTTTTCTAGAATTCTTATTTCACTTAATTTACAAAGATATCATTTTTTTTAAGAAGATGAATAACAACAACAAGAAAGTCTTCCAAACTATTTACCGTTTCATTAACTATAACCAGTTATGTATTTCAGTTACGTATTTATAATCTAATTAACTTAAGTAAAAAATAAGTAATTGTTTGTGATCCCTTAAAATGTCTCAAATTGCATTATTTTGCTCGAGGTTTCAATATTTTAAAAATCGGAATGTCATTTAGATTTTGTACGTTCTATGATTAAAATACTTTAAATAGTAGTAAGTAATTCTGTCTAGGTAAAACTTGAAATATTTTAATGTGTTATATATATGTATAGGTATGTATGTGGCTTATGGTAGAAATTTTGACTAAAAATCGTCTTTAATTTTGCAAAAAAAATTTTTTATTAATTTTGACAAAAAACTAGATATATTATTTCATAAATGCATCA
This sequence comes from Invenusta paracnida, assembly GCA_036023295.1. Classification (NCBI taxonomy): domain Eukaryota; kingdom Metazoa; phylum Platyhelminthes; order Proseriata; family Coelogynoporidae; genus Invenusta; species Invenusta paracnida. Next base: position 16,907 of record JAYRBW010060975.1, on the reverse strand, counting down.
ATGTAGACAATATTTTGATTATATATTTCTAATAAACTAATTTTGATAAAATTTCAGTTGATTTTAAAACAATCAAAATATATCTTTTAAAGGTATTTCATTTTTACTTAATTTTTAAATATTTAATCTAACTGTATGTTTCATGACTTTCAAATAAAGATTGAATTCTAGTACAAAAATAATTAATGCACTTGAAACTCTGTAAAAGATATTTGTCATTTAATGTAATATACACATTTCAAATAAGTACTAAAAATATAATATACATATATATATGCTCTTCTTAAATAAATCTTGTTATTGATAGCTCGATTGGAGTAAACTTATTCATAGCTAAATATCATATTGATTTAATTTTAGCCACTCAAATATAAAATGATTTAATTTTAAAGGAAAGAATAATTAAATTTCAGCAGAAAACTGTGACTAAATATTTAATGGGCAACATTTCATTTCATCGATATAATCATTCTGTTCTGTTATAAGTATTGTCTCTTTTTGACAGGAAAATAATATTGACATAGTAATAGGTTTGTTAAAAAGGAATGTCAAACTAGCTTCGTATTGTTTAGACATATTCAAAGTAAGTAATCGAAAATTAAATAAAGTTTTTAATTAGTGTGCTTCTGACAGTGTTTGTCAATAATCCATTCTAGATAATCAAATTATATCGATAAAAGTAAGCTGTGTGTAAACCCATGATTATTAAATAAATTTACATATTGAGTTATATATGTTTGTATAGTTTCATCTAAAATAGGTTTATGTGAGGAGTTATATTTGTAGCTTCATCTTGGGTTCCAATATATAATTTTAACTGTTGCAAAATTTTTTTATTTGTTGCAAAATATAACTGTGTAAATAAATATGCCTCAAATACTTTTCTCATTCAAAGTACGAAAATATGTACATCTCCAATTTTTTGGCATTATATACATATCACATAATGTATTTCCATACTTCATATTTAATTGCAAATGTCTTGCTGCATTTAAATAATCGTAATTTAATGAATGTCTCTATTTTAAGAAGTATCCTATGTTCGTAAAGCCGTCATATGACATGTAGCTAAATTCATTGCCATTAAAAGCTTTGAAATATCTAGTGGTATTTTCTTCCAGTTCCTTAGTCGGTATTAAAAGTGAAAAAACAATACATACTAACATTACATTAGTAAGAATATTATTATAGTATTCTACATATGCAAAACATATTATTGCACGACTGCATGTGCATATAAGAAATATTTTAATGTAGTGTATGTATATAATGGTCTATATTGGAGTAGCCATGTCAAAGCATTGATTAAACGACTGCTGCTTTATTCGTCAGCTATTTTCATTTCATACGCCACCCCGTCTCTCCACCCTTCCATTCATATCTCTTTCTCTTCGCGTTCCCCTCCCTATGGCCCTCAATAAAACGAGTTCCCCCCTTTTCGTTTTTATTTCTTGCTCTGTTTCTTGTTAACTCCTGGATTCTACCAGCGTAAATTCTGATTTTAAATAAACCTCTGTTCCTTTCTCTTCGTCTTCATTCCTTGCCATTCTTTGCTTTTTCATTTTCCTCCTATCTCCCCTTTCTCTCATTCTCTTTTTCCTCGCATGTAACAATACAACATGACCATTGCGGTGGTAAAATTACTTTCACAACATGCCAAGAGCTAGCTGCTTATGTAGTTTGCTGTTAATGCCTTTTAAACTCAATGAACGAAGTATATTATTATTATTATATTTATCTTAGCTTGTGTATATACAGTGTTATGATTTACACCGATTACTTTAGTATACTAAATCTGATATACTCTCCGAAAAGTTCACTAAAATTACATCATGACACTTCTCCTATATTTTGAATAACACTGCAAATAGCGTAAATTTTCCAATTCGGAACTAAATCGAGATTGCGATTGTTATGATGAAACGAGTGCGTTTATATTTTAAAATCCAAATTCAAATGGCATCATTGCACTATAACAATTAATTTGTGTGTGCGTGTGGTGTGTGTTAGATCGTCGGCATTATGGAGGTGGCTATGGCGGGCATTGAAGGAGGGTGTATCCACCACCTTCCACATTCCCACCATCACATACCCTACCATCTGAACAACCAGGGAAGCTATTTCTCTCGCTATCCAGCACCCGCCTCGTCCATGGCCCATCACAGATCTATGGCCTCTGCATCTGGTAGCGCATCAGCCGCTGCTCATGCAGCAGACCACGCGGTAACCACTTTAGCATCGCATGGGGGCAATGGTGGGGGGACGGGGGGCGGGAATAATAACCTTACTAGTGGACCGTCAGGGGGTGGTGGAAGCGGGGCCGTTGGGGGCCAGGGTGGAGGTCTTGCATCCTCGTTCAACTTTTCTTCGTCTTCCAGATCCTACCCGCGACACGTGGAGGACGACGTCCCGCTGAGAAACAATGCCTGCGACAACTCGGTTAGTGACTATGACTGCGAGCGTGTGGTGGTCAACGTCAGCGGTCTGCGCTTCGAAACGCAGCTCAAGACACTGAGCCAGTTCCCGAACACTCTACTCGGAAATCCACAGAAGCGAAACCGGTACTACGACTCCCTAAGGAATGAGTACTTCTTCGATCGCAATCGGCCAAGCTTCGACGCAATTCTCTACTTTTATCAGAGTGGTGGACGCTTGCGTCGACCAGTAAACGTGCCCATCGATGTCTTCAGTGAGGAGATCAAGTTTTACGAGCTTGGAGAGGAGGCGACGGAGAAGTATCGGGACGACGAGGGTTTTATCAAGGAGGAGGTACGCGTCCTACCAGATAACCGGTTTCAGCGGAAGGTGTGGCTTCTATTCGAGTACCCAGAGAGCTCCCTATGGGCACGCTGTGTAGCTATCATATCCGTGATTGTGATTCTAGTGTCCATCGTGATCTTCTGTGCCGAAACATTGCCCCACTTCAAGCATTATCGTGTCATTAACGCCACCGACAATGACAGTCATCCTGTGATTCAAGTAGACGATATCCCTCAGTTTACAGAACCCTTTTTTATTATCGAAACCATCTGCATCATCTGGTTCACTTTTGAGCTTCTCATCCGATTCTCCTCGTCGCCGGAAAAGCTCGAGTTCTTTAAGAACATTATGAACCTCATCGACATTGTGGCTATCATTCCCTACTTCATCACACTTGGAACAGTTATCGCTGACGACACTCGCTCCCAAAATCAAGCAATGTCCCTCGCAATTCTCCGCGTCATCCGTCTCGTGCGTGTTTTTCGTATCTTTAAACTGTCACGGCACTCAAAAGGCCTGCAAATCCTAGGACAGACCCTCAAAGCCAGTATTCGAGAGCTCGGTCTCCTCGTATTCTTCCTCTTCATCAGTGTCATCCTCTTCTCCAGTGCTGTCTACTTTGCCGAGGCTGACGCTGACAAGTCTTACTTCCGTTCTATTCCTGACGCCTTCTGGTGGGCTGTGGTTACCATGACAACTGTTGGCTATGGTGACATGCGCCCGGTGACCTTCTGGGGCAAGCTAGTGGGCTCCTTGTGTGCTATCGCAGGTGTCCTCACCATAGCACTGCCAGTACCCGTTATTGTATCCAACTTTAATTATTTCTACCATCGCGAGTCTGACAGTGACGATAAGCAGGCGTATGTCCACGTTCCTAGTTGTCCGAGCAAGCGAAACTCTCTCAATTCGCGTAGTTGCTCAGACCTCGGGGATACGGATATGGATGACACTTGTTACATGCTCACGTCTGACATAGCCAACACGATCGGTGGTGGCGGACAGAAAGCGTTGCCATTGACAACACATATTGTCTCAAACGTGAATGATCCTTTGGCATCGCCCTCAAACCGTCATAAACTGCAAAATCACACGAAACACTATCCTCCTCGGCCACCTCAAATAGGCGATTCAGTCGGAAATAACATTAATGCCATAGAAACGGATGTGTGACCTCAGTGTGTGTGAGTGAATATGACTTTAGTACACATCGCACTCACACTCCTGTTCATTCATTCTTTCCATTCTAGATTATTTATTTGCAAGAAGAATGATAATTTCTTTGAGTAATTATAATAATGGGATATAAAATGTATAATAGAGAACAGGTGAGACGCGTATGCTATTTGAGATTAGCATTTGAGGCCGTAAGGCCGAGAATTAAATCAATAATAGCATAGCGTTGAGTTCTGTTTTATGATTTATTATATTTTACTGTCTATGCACAAGACAGCTATTGTAAGCAAACAAAATCTCATCCTAAGATGATTATTTTAGAAATGTCATCCTCGGATGATAAACAAAGATGTTAATGATTGTTAGCATCCGTATAAAACAAATAAAAAATTTGATAGGTAGAATAATTAACATATTTTTTCAGATATAAAATCAATTATTAAAACGTAGTAAAAGATAAACTACCGACAAAAAGCAAGAGGATATAGACATTAAAATTATTTTTAAGAATTACAAATTTCTTTGATTAATTTATTTTATCCAATTGAAATAAATGAATGAGGAAGTTTCAAATTTTTCAATTTTAATGGTATATTGTGCACTATTTTTCCTATTCAAAGCTAATTGTGCAAGATTTATTAAAAACTTTAAAATTATTTCTTTTAAATCTAAAAACCATATTTTTGCTCGTTGTGTATATATGGACTGTTTTAGCCGCATTCATATTGATATTAGAATAAGTTCTGATAATTATAAAAGAAAATTATCACTCATTTTGCATATTTATATATACACGACGACCTTATGGGGTGGCATATAGGCAGCACCATCAGTATATTTATATATATAGCCTATATCTCTTTGATTAAGATTATATATAATACAAAATATACACGCATTCATTCATATATATATATATATACTTACAATAGCATGTATTTTAAAAATTAAACTGTATTATGTCTCTATCTTTTAAAAGAGTATGCATTTATATGGATTACGCGCTGGTATCATCCATTTACATATTGTCTATACAACCTATTATGTACATTTATTACATCTATTTATTTATTTTTCTTGAAATTGATGTCAGATTTTTCACATTTTTTTATAAAACAGAACAGCTAATAAACAAGGTAGGCTTACTGTTGTTTTACACTATCCGAAAGTAATTTCTTAGATAATTATTATTGTCATTTGTTATAAATAGTGTTTATAAAACATGAATTGGATAAGCAAAAGAAAACTTTTTATTGAAATGGAGATAAATTCTATCACTTGATCACTGTTCGGTAAAAAAGACAATTTTCAAAATATGTCAAATTGGATCTTTTGAATTAATAGAGATTTTATTTTATATTAAATAGTATTGATGTTTTTCATTATGCTCTATAATTTAATCTTTGAATAAAAATGATTACTTGTTTCACCAGTGTTTTTCTTAAATCAACAAGCTTTTGGTTACGTTCTATAAATATAAAAATAAAAATAAAAAGAATATTACCGAAATATTTTTGATTTTTTAGAACCATTCCATTACTGTTGAAAGCAAAATCTTAAGTGTGCCTACATTGAATAGTTATATTTAACTAGCGTATTATATTTCTTTATTGTTTACTTCAATTCTAAATAAGTATTAAGGATATAGTTTCATAGTATATACCATAATAATAATAGAATTATTATTGCTCTATGGTACATATATGGTATATATACGTATTATGTTTAAAAAACGTTATATTAAAAAACTGCCTTTTGATAGAATAGTGCAATGTTTTTATTTTATTTGACATGTAAAGTCTAAAAAGTAATAATAATAATAATAATATGATATGATATGATATGATAAGTATTGAAGCTTAAAATTTCAGACTTTGTAACACTTTGGTATATTTATTTTTAGAATAAAACATGCAAGCAATGAAAACTTTGTGGAATATTATGATCGAATTTTGTAATTTTTAAATATAAATAAAGAGATAGTAAATATATTTAAATTTTAAATTTTACTAGTAGGTATATAAATAATATGTAATATTCAATATCATACAATTACCTACAAATATTATATCTTCCTTATTGATAAAATTTGTGAAACATAAAGTAAGCAAAGCAGAGAATTTTAAATTTTAAGATTAATTATTTTATCCCATTTAAAGTGAACAATATTTCTTTCAACTGTCTCATTCTCCTTTGAGAAGCATAAATTCTTTATTTTAGTACATTTTTAATGTCATAGTAAATATAACTCATAATCGCTACCCTATTTATATAATTATTGTTTTTCTATTGTAGCAAATAGTTTTGAATTGCATTTATTATTTTTGAACTCTGAATGCTCTTGCTATTAACTTTATCGAATTTATTATGCCATGTGTTTCTATTCATATGTCCTAAGTTTATCTCAAATAATTATATTTAATATCTTAAGTTAAATTAATCAATATACTTACATCTAAATTTGTAATGCTAAATATACAGTAGTACAAATTGAAGAAAATATATACATCGACATCTTCATTCTTTAACGTACATAAGTACAATATTTTTTTAGTGATCAAAAAAATATCGTAAATTAAGTACTGACAAATTTGTAAATAATTGACCGATTCAACTAAAGCTTAATCTGACTATCTTACTATTTATCACATGTAAATGTTATAAGTAGTATAGTCTAACCAGTAGTATATTCTAACGTAAAATCAGTAATATTATTCATACAGTCAAAGAATATTTTTCCTTTCAAAAATATAACAAATGTACCCAGAGTATGTTAATTTAAGAATATATTTATATTATTTGAGAAGACACAACAAACAATTTTAAAAAGCATGCAGCAATATTGAAAGCGATATGTTAACTGTACAAAATTGAGCTCTCTGTTAATACCTTTATCATGATAAATTTTTATCAGTTTTCCTTAGGCGTAATTAAAATATAACTCTAGATGTTAATAGTTATGATTAATACTTACTAAAGACATTAAACAATTTTGACTCCTTATATCCTACTCATCATTTCGACAGATATATACTTCAATTTTTTTTATTGAGTTATCAAATATTGCAAATTATTATTTGTAAAATACAGCAAATCTTTTCAAATTTAATATTGAATGATGCATGTAACGATATTAATTATTATAATTATTCAAGAATGTCTTTAGAAGACCTTACATCTAATCTTATACGTGTACTACGTATTTTTAAACACACTTTTATATTATATCATAAATTTCATTCGAATATTAAAATTTATGGTGAACATTTCCACGGAGAATAAAAAGGTAATAATGTAATCCTATAAAACATAAAACATAAAACAGTTAAACTAATATCCTGTATTTATTGTGATATTGAACCTTTCTGAAAAAATTACTTATTTATGATAAAAATAACAATCCAAAAATGTTTGGTAAACTTTTTAAAATAGTTTACTTTCAAAATGTAAATTCATATTTCACATATACTGAAGCAGAAATTGAACACCTATATAAATGGCTTATAATCTATATAAATAAATCTATATATAATTATGCTCAGGCAATTAATACTATGGCATAATGGAATCATTTGACATTTGTCTGACATTTGTGCATATACTTTTCAATAAATATAATGAAATAAATTAAAATCATTTGATGAAGTGAAATATTCTCATTTACTGATAAAAATTGTTACTTTATAAAATAGTTACAAAATCGATAATAATTAATGCTAATTAACAATGGTACGATTTCTAAAATTAACAACGATAATCTTTGTCTTTAGTTAACTAAAGACAAAATTGATGAATTTATTTATATAACTAGTTAGTTTCTTACTCATTTATTTAGGTTATTTGACATAAACAAGAATATTATCATTCAATATAGTGCAATAATAATTTATAATAAATAGAATAATTCCGTTTAATTTTAATGTGAGATGTGAGATGTGTAAATAATAAACTTCGTCAATAATTCTAAAAACGAGAAATATTTGTTAATTATTTGGGCATTGACTAGGTACCAGTTTAGTTCAAACTTTCTTTGAATAATATTTGTTATACTTATAAAATTTAAATTAAAGATTTATTTATTTATATATTTATATACTCTAATGAAGACTAATAGATATTCAAAACGCAATTCTTTAAGCAAACTTAAATTTTACTTATAAAGAAATCTAAACAACTTTTTTAAATATTGCATTATTTATACAGTCATATTCCATGCTCGTTCAATTTTACTTTATTTTTTAAATTATTTTGTCTTTTAAAATATTGACTATTAAATAACTTATTTATGTAGCAATAGAATTATATACATAAATTAATATTAAAGCTAAATTATATTTTTTCCCTTTGTGATAACTTAGTTTAAGGTGGTATAAAACATTTTTTTTGTTTTATTTAATTTAATTTAATGTTTCAATATTGAGAATTTTACATTATGTGATGAGTTTTATTCTACATAATCAAAATTGCCTATCCAACTAATTTACTTGTAGGCGGCATATTATTTCTACAAATATTTACATTAATTATTATGACAAATTTGAAGAATATAGAGTAAAAATATACACCTTAAATATAAGATATATAATCTATAAATACTATAAATATTAAATTAATCATAATATATGATAACTAGAACAGTATGCAACATGTAATAAAAATCGACTTGTTTGGAAAATTTATGAGCGGAATTTAATCTATCGAATAATTAGAGAGATACTTTTGCATAAAAACTTGAGAATTAATCAACTGTAATATGAGTTAACATGTACTCAGCATAAAAACACTAACTAAGGTAATAAAGGAGATGACAGAAATGTGTTTATTAGAATTGTCTTATTCATTTACCAGAATTAATTTTATCTGTTTATAACCTTAACTCATTTTAAATGTTATAATAAACCATTTTTTCTTTAAATTGACTATTTGGTAGGAAATAAATTTCACATTTAATATATTGCTTTTTAATTTATTAAAATATGTAATTTCCTTGTAAAAAAACTTCTTGCAGCATTAAATTGTGAAAATTCGATAGATTTTTCTGTGATTCTTAATTAATGAAATCCACTCAAGATCAATCATATTTTGTTAAAAAATATATTATGAACTTTTAAAAATATCGATTTGAATAAAATTTTATGTAGATTTATTCGTTGATTTATTTGTTTTATACAGTGATTTATTTGATTTATTATGCTTGATACTCTGTTTTATATGGCTTATTATCTTCCTTTAAATTTAATTTCATTAGCTACAATATATATTTTCATGCTTAAATTAGTAAAATCTCTTATTTTACAATTTCAGAATACTTCTTTGGAAATATTGTGACGTAGAAATGACAGTCAAATGTTAATTAAAATGCTTTCAAAATCCTTTTATCATAGCCTGGATCATCCTTCATATTATGCATGTATGTTTAGTATATATGCTTAGATCAATTTACTGAGTATACATTGATAGGCTGTGGCCTATTAGATTAATAGCGATTATTTGCAGCACAACATAAAGGTTTCATATGTACAAAATTATTTTAAAGTTGAGCATTAATTATTTAATAAATTTTAGCTTATCTAGATTATCACATTTAAATAGTTTTCCAGAAACAATACCCTTTGAACAAATTAGGCAGAATAATATCAACATTATTTATTTCAATTTAAATAAACATATTGATTCAAACAAATCATTCGTATTGAACATAAATTTAAAAAATGACTAAATATTTCTATGTAACAAAGAAAGTTATAAATTTGTAGCATCATAATACTGAGGTATGTTACTATTAGTATAGGGAGAGATAGATAGTCCTGTTTCAACATTGATGTTTATACAGAAACGTGGTATTAAGGCTGCGTGTGTATATATTTCTTTAATTAATGTTTGGTGTGTGACACCGTAATTACTATATATGTAAGATGTAAACAGTACTTTATATTTTTCTCAAATCTGCTAGTAATATACGTTAGCAGTGTGAGAACACATATTTTTAAATTTTCTTCGTTATAATTATATTAAATTGTAATGATACTAATTCTTCTATTTAATGGTATATTCTGCATAAATTTGTCTAAATCGCAAATTAGAAATTGCAACAATTCGTAAAATTGCATATTTATTATATCTTGAATGTGAATTATAAATTTTAGTATAATTAATTGTGGATATTTAATTTTTTTACATTGTAATACATATTTAAAAATATATTTAAACTTTTGGTATAAACATTGTCGTTCTTTTTCAATTAAATTAAATTTTTCGTTTTATTTTAATATAAATTATACAAAATTTTAAAATCGTGTTTTTAATTAGATTATTGGTTACATTAAAATGTTTTCATTATTATCTTTAATAATATAGAATTATCTGGAATGTTATTATTAAATGCAACAAAGTGATTCATATCGAAATAATTATCCAACATATACACGATAAAAAGTAAAGTTATCAATTAAACTCAGACAAACAATTAGATCAAGTAAATTATGGCTTATTTACATTTGAAATTATTACAATAATATCGAGATTAATATTTTTAATTATAATTACTTTTGTATGGATTATTACAAGTATAAAATATCTATCACATAACTCAAACTATATATTTAACATATTTTTGACTCAATTATTTAATTCAAAAGTTGAAGCTAAAATATATATAAAACATTTTAACGTAATAAATGTAAAAATTCTATTTGTCTCATAAACAATTGTTATTATATATTCCAATTATTTAAAATGTAATTAGTCAAAAATAGAAATCAATCAGGTAACTTTTGCTTGTTAGATATTAAATGTTAATTTGTAGCAAGTGTAATCAAATACAAGTATATGAAATATCTTTTAAATTTGATACAATTAGGAAATAATTTGATTGTATTAGTTATGTTTAAAATCCTAATCCTATTCATAACATTAGAATAACACATTGAACTTGAAAAAAAGTTATGATTACGCCAATATTTTTAACATGTTTTTAAAACACTGCTTTATTATAATTTATATTATAATTCGCGACAGTAATATTTGTGTAAATAATCATTTTCATTTTCATTAAATAATAATAGTACATTAATATTGTTATGTGATGAAGTGTGGACAGCATTTTCTACAGTGCATGATACTTTAGAGTGGAGATAATTTTCCACTTTTTGTTGCCTTAATTTTACGCCAATTTTGTCCATTAATAAACAAGAACTCTCTAAAATGCTATTAACACAAACACGGATCATCAAATGTCAAATAATAAACATACTTTTAAATTTGTTGTATGTATGATATCTACAAGTAAAACGAAATATTATCGTGAATATTAATACAGGTTACGTTCTATGCGTATAATGGTCAATATAATGAATTGATAAATGTGTTTATATTTAGCATTATTTTTGGAAATAAAATTTAATCAATATTTTGAGGTATACGAAAAATGTATCATACTATACATATATTCGATTACTAATATTTGCCAATTTAATGTATAAAATTTCTATATTATATTTAGATAATCTAAAATATCAAAGAATAATAAATAATTGTATCCCTATTACTTGAGTTTAAGTAATGTAAAGAAGATTTAATTAATTATCTATCTATCAGCTGTTTTCTTTAGAATTTTTTTAATGTAATTTTCTATCTGAATATAATTATATTTATGATGTAACTATGGTATACAGGTAAGACATTTGGATATTTTTGTACAATAATATATAAATTAAAGTTTTACAAACCTCATGTATACTATAATAGTGTATTTTATATTTAGCATCCCTTATATAATTTGCGTCCATGAGAAAATGTCAGTTAAAATGCCAATGAGTCAAAATTGTGTTTTAATATACATAAACACATACATACATCATAATATTTTTGGTGGCCATAAATAACCTTACACCTGTGTTAATTCATAAACGATGTTGATGACTCACAATGATATTGTTACTCATAATCTCAATTTAGTGTTATGCAATCTCATTTGAGTGTTGCTCGAATATGGCGTACCGAAATTCCGTTGAGGAACAAATCTTCATATTGGAAAAGAACTTTCAAGTAGATGCTTCGTCTGTTCTGGCAGCATTCCCGAACAATTTCCTGGGAAGGTGACACCATCAAGACAGCCTATTCATGCAATTAAGAAAACTTCCGAGAAACTGGCAGCGTTCACGATGCGTAGAAAAGCGGACGATCAATATTAGGTACACAGAATAGAGGAAATATGGACGAGTTCTACCGTGACAGCCTGAGCACATCGCAAGTTCGAACCATCCGTCAACTAAGAATCTGTCGGACAACATTTCGACGAATTATGCAAGACCTGAAAGCGTGGGTGTGGAGACCTTGATTGATTCACAAACTCAGTGAAGAACGATTTCGACAGTAGATCTGAGTTTTGCGAGTGTTGTGTAAATGTTTCAGAACAAGACTTAATGGTGGAGGACCGAATAATGTGGTCAGATGAAATAACAATTCACTTAAATTGACATAATTCGGTAGGACAATGATCAAATAGTTTTGATGCAGAATGGTGCACCCTCACATGTCACGAATTTCGTTCGCACTTTCCTGAACGAAACGTTTACAAGTTGGATAGATCGTAGAGGGACTATTGTAGGCCAGGGACTGGCATCTACGCTCTCCAAACATAACGCTCTTCATTTTGCCTTATGAAACATTGTAAAAGATACTGTGTATAAGAGAAATCCAGACAATTCATTATAGAAGAATTTCAGGATTATTGATATTGGAACAAGAAACTCTGTAGAAGCATTTGTCAAGGGACAAAAGACAGGTGCTTGAAGTGTATTGCCGAAGAAGGAAAACATTTTAAACATAACTGTAAGACTGTTTTTAAGATTGTCTTTATTGTAATAGCTCAAATGGATTGTAATATTGTAATAAATAAACGAATGAATAGTAGTGTGAGTTTAATAGTCATAATACCTAGTTTATTTCTGAATTCTAAAATAAAAACATGTACAGTAGTATATAAATAATGAGAATAAATTAGGGTATAATCCAAGGAAATCAGCGGCAACTACTCCTTTATAACTGATTTAACTGTTTACCTAAGTACAGTATTATTTTTTTTTGTTAATAGATAAAACACGGGAAAATTTGCAGTCCATTTTTTTGTCGAATACGGAAAAAGGAAACATAAATTACATTAAATAGCTAACAAAGGAAACAGATACATAAGAAGAAAGATGCTTTTAGGTACATATGATAGAGAATTTTGCTGTTAGGTAATACATCTATTTGAAGTAGAAGTTAAGAATATGTAGTTAATGAATAAAATTCTCAAGATGCTTAAAACATATAATATGAAGATATGAAGCAAAATTTTTGCAAAGTTAAGTATCAAGTAGGTATGATCTGTCTCATCAAGAGAACAAAAATAATTAAATCAGTCAAAAGAATATTTTTATAATAATATAAGAATTACACAGAAGGATTAATATAGCATTGTAGTTGAATAGACCTTCATGTGAATCATATGTGAGAATGTAATTGATAAAAGCATAAAACATATGTTTTAGCAGGAACTTAGGTCGAGAATACCAAGCTCGCGGTGTGCTGCATTTGAAATGGTGGCAGGGTAGTACAGTCCCACGCAAGGCACGATGTGTAGATTCAAGGCCAGCTGCCGTTGTTGTGATGAGCAGAAGAGCTTCTAAACTATAGGTTAGAACTGATACAACTTTAGCATTGAACAGTTTAAATTTGAAAGGGTTGTCTGCGAAAGAGTTAAAATCGAAGAGAGTTTTTGTTAAGCAACCCATGAAAGTTGAAAAGTCATAGACTACTGATTCGATTTTTCAATTATCCAGAATCCTCAAAGATATTTTTCGAGAACTTTCAACTTCGCTCGGTATCAGTGGCATCTGCGGACATCGGGCTCAACGAGCATCAGTTTTTTACTATTAAAAAACTTTTCTGTTTTATATTTTGTCTATGTCTTTTTATTTATTAATGTTTTCATCGTTTGAAAGTTGAGCAGTAGAGAAACAACCTCACAAAATACTACCTAAGCCGAATTTCACTTTGTAAGAACTACCAAAATACTGTCAATTGATTACAGTTTACAAATATCTATGTTGGGGGCTCACAATTAGATAACTATATAATACATATTTCATGTATACCATTTCAAAGTTAAATAACTATTTTTATGTTTTCTAAGTCGCCCATAGCAAAATAATTAGTAGTATGTTTTGCCATTGCTTTTAATATTCGCTCAGACACTAAGAAAAGCCTTGTATTTGTCATTTTAAAAGAAAAAGAAAAAGCTTTTAATATTTAAAACACGATATATTTTCTACTACATATAAACTGATGTATAATAAATAGATAATTTTAAAGTGCGGAAAATCTACTATTACTTTAAATTGCTCTTAATTTTCATTCTACTAATATATATAATATATTCTATTAATCTCTCAAATGCTCCAAATATATTGTAAATAACGGTAATATAGGTATTATTCATTTTTATATATAACCTTTAATGTTTATTTAATCCGGAGACTTATTTCTCTCATATGATCTTTATTATCCTACATATACTAGCAGCACATCTATTGATAAGACTCTCAAGAATTGGTCATTTGCACATTTGACCCACTTATAGAAAATTGTTTATATTATTATTATATATAAGTTCAATATTTGAACAAAAATAAGTTGTAATAAAAGATAGCCGTTACAGTGTTTTTATGTAAATTAATATTCACAATTAAATTAAATTACATCACCTAATTCAAATATTATAGGTACTACAAGCATTCGTGTATTGTCATCTACATATACAATTAATGTCAATCTACATAATTTATTCGGTGAGCCTACCAATCTACATTTCTGACGAGTTGTACTTTTTGAAACTGTCCCCTTTCTCCATCAGAGACCGATTAAGTCCTCAATCCAAACCGTGTCGTAGGCCTTAGAGAACGTGCGTAGAGCTCGTCGCGATTGCAAACCGTTACAGACCGACTGCGTAATTCGTAGGATTTGGTCTTCCATGGATCGATGTTTCCGGAAGCCCGCTTGTTCTTCCAACGGCCAGCCATGCACTCAAGCATGGTGGTTCAGATGGTTAGAGACCATCCGTTCCAGCAACTTGCCTAGACAAGAGGTCAAATTGACGGGGCGGTAGGAGTCATTGGATCCTGCAAGCTTATGTTCCTTACGCATTGGGGTGATTATTGCATTCTGCCAGCTTTAGGGGTAAAAACCTCCCCAAAATAACTGGTTGAAACAACGCAGAGTGAATTCAAATGCTTCCGGTATCAGTCCTTAATGAAACTTGGCGGAGTACCATCTTGGCCTTTGGTCAATTTTCACCGCATTTGACTAATTGTTGATGCTTGCTAACAGTTAGTAGATAGTGCAAACTCTTCCAAAAATGT
Source organism: Invenusta paracnida (assembly GCA_036023295.1). Classification (NCBI taxonomy): domain Eukaryota; kingdom Metazoa; phylum Platyhelminthes; order Proseriata; family Coelogynoporidae; genus Invenusta; species Invenusta paracnida. The sequence continues at coordinate 1,572 of JAYRBW010060975.1, read as the reverse complement.
ATTATATATTTATTGAGGAATAAAAAGACTATATAATGGGAGTGTACAGCGGAGTGTAATTACAATAAAAGGACGATAAGCACAAAATAGAGAGAAGATGCACAAACTGAAAGAAGAGAAAAAGAGAAAGAGACTGGAGGGAAACATGGTATAACAGAAATTGAAATCATGTGAAAAACTAGTAAAAGCAAAAAAATATAACTGATTATTTTAAATAATAAGATATATAAATATGAAAATTTCACTGTCTTCTGTTGGTTAGAGGGAATGTAACACGATATTGGTTAGAACGGGGCAGGTGATGTGGAATTAAATGGTTCTGTGGGTTGTCAATTTTGGATGTATCGGAAACAAAGTCTGTTGGACATTGATGTACTGACCTGTAGAGTAAGATCTAGTTACAGATGCAGTGGTAGTTATGAATAATATTATTATACACATCTCTTAATAATTTTTTTTATTTTAAGCACAAGACTTTTCAGATAGAGAGGAAAATTTGAGATGTATAATCAAGTAAGGATATAATTAAACTAAAATAGAAATAAGAGTAAGCTGATCTCTGTTTCAGAATACGGAGACAGTATATGAGCTTGTTATAGCGAGCTAACTTTGTCAATGTGGTCATTCCAGGTAAGGTGTGAATTAAAAGTGAGATCAAGAGGTTTCATTTATTTACGTATTCAACACCATCAAGAGTAAGTTTAATCGAAGTGTGTTTCTTTGTGAAAATTATTCGTTCTTTTTACAGATGTTGGGTGTAAGTTTAGCGGAAAGCTTTCGGCTTTAATTCAATTAGAAATATTCGTTAGATGTTAGCAGGTATCGTCGGAGTATTTTATATAGTTCAGAGAACATCTCCAAACAACATCTCCTTTACAGATATGTAAAAAATGAACAGTTATGGTATGAGGATAGATCCTTGGGGAACAACACTGGTAATATGTTTGGAGGATTATATATTGACCGACCTTAACACTTTGTATTCTGCTAGTAATATAAGATTTTATCCAAAAAGTAAAATTTGTGATAAATTAGAATCATTAAGCTAATTTGAAAGGATCAAATGTGAAATAGTAAAGGCTTTGCTGTAGTCTAGAGATAATTTGGTAACACCTTTACTGCCTTCTTCATCAAGAAGAGCAATGATATGGTCAACCATGTAAATGAGCGTACTGACAGTAAAGCTGTGGAGTTTGTAGGCAAATTGATGTTTATCTATATGAGAAAGGATTTTAAATTTCATCAAGATTTTACTAGATTTCAGATTGAGGACTAATTTTTCGAGATTTTTGGAAGGAGTAGGCAGCAGCAAAATTGACTGAAGTGTATTCATGTATGTTAAGAGGGTTCTTTTTAGAAATAGGGAGAATTTGAGCGAATTTCAATTTTTTTGGAACTTGTCCGCAAATAATAGTAGAGTTAATTAAGTGACATAGTGGTTCAAATAGAAATAACGATTATTTTTTGTGAAGTCGAGTTGGGACAACATCACGGTTACGTACCGATTCGCCTACTCCCGTTTAGCCTAACCATTGTTCATGCCGATTACAATTACGCAACAGATTACGCCAG
>JAYRBW010060974.1:0-10389 GCA_036023295.1 Invenusta paracnida | reverse complement strand
TGCCTCATATGAGAATCACTGGTCAATTGCACATTTCTCCACTCTCCACCGCCTCATATGAGAACCACTGGTCTATTGCACATGTCTCCACTCTCCACCACCTCATATGAGAATCACTGGTCTATTGCACATTTCTCCACTCCCCTCTGCCTCATATGAGAATCACTGGTCAATTGCACATTTCTCCACTCTCCACCGCCTCATATGAGAACCACTGGTCTATTACACATTTCTTCACTCCCCTCTGCCTCATATGAGAACCACTGGTCTATTGCACATTTCTTCACTCCCCTCTGCCTCATATGAGAACCACTGGTCTATTGCACCTGTCTCCACTCTCCTCTGCCTCATAGAATTAATTATTCTTACCAATTGATATTTTGCTTACTTAGATTTGAATAAAAATATTAATGAACAAATATTTCTAAATTTTATGTAAACGTTGTACCATGCACGGTTCTTTTTAGCAGATTGAAAGGAAATTGGTCAGTTTATAATTTGATATAATATGTACTTCAATATGATCTAGTTATAAATAACACCTATTTATAATTTTTTTAATTATTTCATTTTTCTGCACATTTTTAAAGATTTTAATAAATTTAATTATTTTTCCAAGATGTTGAAAATAATATTCTTTTTTAAAATATCTGATATTAACCCATATTATATAATCATTTTAATTATTTTTAATAAAACTTATCTTTCATAATAATGAGTAAAGTGAATATATTAATGTTGTCCTGTAAGGAATTATATTATATTATGCATTACATACCGATATTTATGTTTATAGTATTAATCTAAAATTTGATGCGCTGGGGATAAACAATGTACGTGTAAAGCATGTTTCTTAACTTTTAAAATATCTTTATAATTGATTATACCTACATAACAAAGGAAGAGAATGCAGTAATTTTATTAGATATCTAAATATACTACAAGAAGAGAAGCAAATCAAAGCGAGGATTTTGTAGGTCATTGTCCGATTAGAGTAAGACGAGAATGGAAACAAGAAAAGGACATTCAAAATAAGACCCACAATCTTCCTATATAGAGTTCGCACAACTATCTTTCAAAGTGTTCATATTTACACATTTAATCTAATCACAACAATATATTAGGCGGGCAAATTCTCTTCTCAAGTTAAATGCCATTCCTTATATAAACTCGCGGTTCCCTAACTCCTCATATGTATATATAGCCATAGTGTATTTACGCATAACATACTGAATATTTCGGAGAGAGAAATGTTACCTTGTTTCCCATCGTAAGAGAAAACTAAGTCATGTCAGTATGAAAGTTGCCTTACAGTTAATGTTGAGGGTATTTAGCGACAGAAAGTGAAAAATGAATCCAATCCTATTAAACTTGATTATTCGAGTTTATACAGATCCTATATCTTCCGAACTGATGTTCTGAGCTTATAAAATAAAGAGCTGATATTTATCACAATAAATGTATTTTTGTTTTCAAAAATATTGGAAAAAACAAGTTGCAGGAACAAATTGCAGGAAATCCTGCCTAGCGGCATTAATGGGTTAAAGATACCAAAACTCATATAAATACAAAAAAAAATCGATCAAAAATGAATCATCTTGTGTAAAATTTCAATAATATATTTAAACAATATTTAGGAAGATAGCGTCAAAACATATATGTTTGATAAATAAAATATACCATTTAATCGAAATGACTACTTTCAAAATGTCATCCAATTTCCGTCCTTCGCAAACATTAGAAATTATATTTTTATAAATTCAAACTAACATTTCCCAGTTTATCATTTAACTCAATTTGAAAATATTAAAAATTTACGTTAAATATCATTATTATTATTCAGTTTTCTTTAATAGTGTTCTTCAAAACACACACATATATATATATACTTATGAAAATTATATATTACCAAATTTTACAAACTGTATGATGATTGCTATGGTTTGAAAAAATGTGCTGTAATATTTATAAACATAATAAAATATGTATGATCTATTTAATTTTATCTTTTTATTTTGATGAAATTTAAAATAATTAATCAGCATGTGCAATGTGAATCTTCTACTCAACTTTCTGCACATCTCTATTGATCAACCTGATAATGCTGCTTATGAACATCCATACAAATGAACATCCATACAAATGAACATCCATACAAATGAACATCCATACAAATGAATATCCATACAAATGAACATCCATACAAATCTAAAAGGTGAAGCACTATTTTAAAATTATAATTACGTATCAAAAATAAAATATATTAATGTAAAATGTTCCCATACATATGAGTATATATAATATTAAACATGAAAGTTGAAATAAAGATTAAAAATGATAACATAACTGATAAGATCAGTTTTCAGCAACTTATCTATAATCTTAATAATAATAAAAATAACTGAAAAAGGACAGAAAAACAGAAATTTTTTAACAAATATAACTTTAAAACTGTATATGAAAAAATATGACTTTAATGAAAAATGAAAACTTATAGGATGTCAAAAAGATTTCTTATCAATTTGTGATAAATATTGATAATAATAAATACTAATAATATAAAATCTTTTTAGAGTTGTAGTTTATGCACGATTTTTTATAAATGTCTAAGGAATAATAACAAATAATATGCATAACATGTATTATGTTCACACTTTTACTTATAATTTTTGTACATGACATCTTGAATGCTCCAATATGAAGCACAAATATTGTTATATACTCGTATCTACGTCAGTTTTGAAAAATCATATTCCAATATTCAACATATTTATACAAAGGTACAAATACATTTTTTCCTAAACATTTTTTGTATGTTTTCTTTAAAATTTATTTAAATGTTGTGTCTTTATTATTTAGATCATAATCAGTATAAAACGTGTATAAAACGTTTTCAAAAATGTATTAATAAACTTTATAATTAATATTTTAACTCAGTTTTTATTTTTGCTTTATAAACGGTTAAATAAAACTAAAAATTCTTGTGTATATATCTCTTCGAGCACTTAAGCAAGAATAAGAAATAAGGGCACCATATTCGATCAATAAATGCGAAATGAATAACACCAAATTATAAATTGAGTATAACATTTTATTTTATTATGGAAATGTAGTTTTGATATGACTCTTATCATAATCAAGACTAGGCAGGATACTGATAATTTTTCATATATTCAGCCATGATTATAATGATACAAAGCTCGTCAATTCTTGAAAAAAAAAATTATGAAGTGATTAATTATTATTGTTTAGAGATTGCATATTGCAATTAACGATGGTATTATTGCTGATCAAGTATTTTAATGTCTTCAAAAGGGCATATATGATGGCGTTTTTATTTTATACTTGTAAGATAATTCTTGAGATCTCCGAATAAGCAGTTCCAATTCTGAAATTTTACGATATCTTATTCAAATAACCGCAAAAAAATAACTATTCTACTTATACCTTGAAGATGGCATACACTTGTAGTTAGATGCATTTGTCTTCAACTGCCTTTTGACAAACTTTTCTAATCAAACCTGTTTGGAGGATTTTTATCCTTATTATCCATGAGCATATAAAATCTATGTTGTGGTATTACAATATAATTACATTCCATTATTAAAATTAATTAATATGAATTCATATTATATAATACATTATTTATTACGACATATTCCAATTGTTAGTTTTCTTGCAAAGCAAATTTAATGGGATGACATTTTTTTAAATTACTATTTAACAGTACTACTTATATTTTTTATATAATTTATTATATGGAGTTGAAAAATTGTTCTTAATTATAGTTAAAAGAGGCATTTTATTAAATGTTCCCAAAAAAGTCATATTTGTAACTTTGCTGAGATTTATGTATTACTCGATATAAAAGTTGTTACACACACTTGTCATCAGCTTAGTTATCTTAGAAATTAAAGTAGTTACATATATTATGTATTTCATCCACTGCTTGCATTATTTGAAATTAAAACTTGTTGAAGAATTATCTTTAATGTAGTAAAGTAATGTATATATATTATATATATGACCTGAATAAATAATTTAGTCAAAAGTATACTAATGTGCTTTTATTTAAAATTCATTAATATGAAACCTTTTCAATTAAATAAATTATCAATCTATAAAAAACAAAAGTAAATAACACATTAACCGTAATATAATACATAATTAACTACTCGTAACTATTAATTAACTAAATTAATGTCATAAATATATGTAACTAAAAGCTGTACATTCAACATATTTTGGTTTCAACTAATTTATTACAAATGTAGAAGACAAAATAACTTATTATATATTATAAAATTAAATAAAGCTCATTTGTTTGAAAATAAGAAATTAAATGACTTCATTATATGCATACTCGTATTGATGACTCTTCTGAACATGAATTCACAACAATGAGGAAGCTAATTTGTTATACCGCATTTAAAAAATTGTAAATTACGACAAAATATAATATATTATATTTAATTTCTTCATATATCATTAAAAATGCAACAAAAAGGTGTAAAAATAGCATTTAGTGTAGGTACGAAGAATTATGGCAATCTGGTTGAGTAAATTCGATAATGTAGACTTCTAATTCGAAAGTATGACACCTTTTTACACTTTTATCAGCATCACACCGCAATATGGTATGCAGAAGCAGTGATGCTAAACTATTTTAATGGTTCAATGACTCCAGATGCCTCACAATGATATCGGTGAAGTGTGTGTGTGTATTAATGCTGTATTATAAGTTATAGGTTAAGAAGTTACACAACTATAAGTGAGAAACTTTCAATTATTGCATTGTATAAAAGAGAAGGAGTAACGAAAAATGATGTCTAGTGAAAGATGTAAATGTATGTTTTAAACAAATGATGGAAAATAATAATATTACCGCGAAGTCTAGTCGAGCTGTTTGCGTTAATCAATTTTTCTTTCCATAGAATATTATTTCTGAAATTAACTGTGTGTAGTCTAGGTATATTATAACTTGATATTAAGCATATACGGGAACTATATATTCTATGCGCATATTCTTATTTATATAAAAATATATTATTAAATAAATATAATTTATTTAATATAACATCCAAAACGATTTTTATAGATTTTATATAAATGATTTGCGGCCAATTAATGATTAATTAAGTAACTGAAGAACTACATTACGTAATTATTAAAATTTCTAAATGTCTATTTATACTACCATATAAGACAACACACAGAAAAATACTCCTAAAAGTGCATCTATAGTTTGAATTAATTAGTCATAATTGATCAAATATTTCACTTCGTATTTTGATAGATTTAGGACGCAGTTTTAAAAAGGTCTAGCTACACCTCGCCAATTTGTATCACATATTATATATATATATGTGATATTAGAAATATGTATTCACTAATTATTCAGTAGTAACAATAGAAAATGTAGTCATTCACTAGATACACAATAACCTCTCCAAGCCTCCCATGAATAGTTCTTATCTGTAGATTCAGTTCAGTCAATTGTACTTATAGTTGTTGTACACTTTATTCATTCTCATCCTTTTATATTCATTCACATTACATTTTTCGTCTTCTAACAAATTGTGCACACGTTTTCAGTTAAAGTTTAGTTGAAATATAAAAAAAATGATTTTTGAGGTCTAAATTATATTATAGTCAATAAGTGTTCCTGTTTATCATCATTGCTATTTTTGATGGTCGAGATCAGGATGAATCCTTCGCATATCAAACTTTAAATTTATCATCAGTACTTTGATGTTACCTCCTTAGCAGTGCAAATGTCGAAGAAGATTACGTATATTTGAAGAATTGCCAGATAGATTAAAAGTTTATAGATAATCATGATCAACTATAAATTTTACTTTATATTCTTCACACTTTATTTATATTAAAACCTTTAAAATCTTACGTAAAATCTGAATAAATTAAGCAACATAACATTATATAAACATTATACAAATAAATATTCCTACTAATTTAATTTAATTAATAATTTGAAAATCACTTACAGTTTTGACAAATATTAAAAACTTATCAATAATTAAAAATTGGAATTTTTTTAAATATTGCAAAACGTAGTAAACGAGCATTTATACAAAGTTAGAAGTTTCTTGGCGTCCATGTTTATGTTAAAATATACAAGGATGTAATGACCCACCTGAGGTATCTCGAAGAGCTTAAGCAGACTAGCCACATGAATGGATGTTACACTACTCGGTGCCGCTACAACACCGGTAATCACTGGAACACCGCTAGAATTATTCCTCGTTGTATCCGTACATCGACGATTGCTTGATATTTTGGGGCTGCCTATGAAGAAGGAAATACAGGAATTGATGAAATATATTACTTCAAATTTTCGCAAGGTTTAATTTAGTTATTTTCCTTAAGATTTATAGATTAGTTTCCACAACCTCACTCATATCCAGAACTACGCTAGTAGAATTATACAACATTTGAAGCAGTACTATTTGAATAACTACGTTGATCTATCACAAATAGGAGACTGAGAGCTGACCAATTATTTTTGCAAATTTTATTTGAAGTAGAACTTGTTATTTTATTTGAGACCAATCACGTCTAAATGTGTTACGAGTTAGTGCAGTTAATTGCACAAAATAATGTAAATTACACGGACGGTCTAAAATCAATACATGTTCAGCACTTCCTGGGGGTCAAACGACATTTAAAGGACAGAATAATTTAGTAGGTCATCTCCATAACATTAATAAAACATAAATCTAGGCTAGATTTTATCTTTGTTTATTTATATTCATAACCTAGATACACAACTTTAGAAAATAGCTACTAAAACTTAAGAACATTCCAAGAAAATGGAGTAAAAATGGATTGTATAAACTTTTTGTTAAATTTATTGACATTTAAATTTTGTTAATGTAAGTTTATTTAAGTTTAATTTTAATTGGTAACTTACTTCATCAAATATGTATTTTATTGTATGTCTCTTCTATATTTTTTCATTTCAACTATGTAGTCTAATTAATTAGCAGTGAAGTAAAGCTGTGAAATACTTTTAACGATTTAATATCTTTACCCCGAATATTATAATATACTTATGACCGTAATATTTAGCAACGACTTCATAACCATAATATATTAGAAAGTGAAATAAAACATAATATTTAGCTAATAACTTTATGGAAGCGTTAACCTTTTTAATTGTTGTAGCTTAGAATGCAAATAATAGCATTCTATTGACGCATGCTAACCATGAGATCATTTTTTATCTGACCCAACAAAAATTTAATATGCCGCTCAGAATGCCCGTCAAAATATCCTTTTATAACGTACTAAAAAGGTCAGTAGATATTTTAGAACCTATAAATATATTTAACATTAGTTTAAATGTAGATATATATAACGTTGTCAAAGAAATATTTTAAAGATAATCGAGCGAAGCGTTATTTGTTTATTTCACTATTTAAGTTTACTATGCGTAGATATCCACACATCGAAGTTTAGATAAAATTTAACAATATTTGTACTTAATTGTAATATAGAGGTAACATATTTCACAGCTTTAATCCAAAGAGAGCCTAACAAAGAAATGAAATCAAACGTTTAGAAAGTACGTTTTTAAAAGACTGCCAACTACCGTGGTTTTTATTTATTTTACTCATAAAAGCTTTTCTAATATTTTCTAATATATCTTAAAACTCGGAATTGCTTAATTATTTTGGCAGTAAATAAATTGTTTTACATTGTGATGAATTTTGCCATTAAAAAGCTTGTTTCATCTCACCTGTGTAAAGTTATATAGCACGTGTAACACAAAGTTTTTTCACTTGAATTGGTAGTATGTGTTATGTATATACGAGGTGCACTCGTAGGTCCATTTTATAAGCCTAAACGATTAATTGTGTTCACCCTATTTAGGTATTTTTTCTATGAGTTTACTCTAAAATTTAGTTTGTTGCAACAAATACGTTTATCTTACTGCTAACAATAACCATAGATACATTATACATTGTGAGAGGGGGTGATAAATTCTCATGATATACATTTTATACTAATAAATAAATGTTGATTAATAAATAGTATAATCTGAACAAAGATTCATTTAACAATTAATTTATGTTTTATATGTTTTATATTCAACTCTAATAGTAATAACTGAAGTAACTGGTATAGTAATAATCGTAGATACACATTTTTGTTAATTTATTTAGGCTGAGCCAGCCTCTGCACATAAAATATCTCAATTGGTTTATTCCGCTCTTTATTGTATAGAACTGGTGTTGTCACCCTACTTCAAAGTAGTATGAGACTGTATTGTGTAGAAGTGGTGTTGTCACCTTACTTCAAAGTAGTATGAAACTGTATTGTGTATAACTGGTGTTGTCACCTTACTTCAAAGTAGTATGAAACTGTATTGAGTATAACTGGTGTTGTCACCCTACTTCAAAGTAGTATGCAACTGTATTGTGTATAACTGGTGTTGTCACCTTACTTCAAAGTAGTATGAGACTGTATTGTGTATAACTGGTGTTGTCACCCTACTTCAAAGTAGTATGAAACTGTATTGTGTATAACTGGTGTTGTCACCTTACTTCAAAGTAGTATGAGACTGCGTTGTATAGAACTGGTGTTGTCATGGAGCATAGTGGTGTTCTAGCATAGAGACCTGCGGCCAAATGGTTAACGTTAAAGAACGGTAATCACGAAGATGCTTGGTTCGAGACTATGTCCAGCTGATGAGAACAAATAAGATCAAAACCGGTCCTGTTCTATCTTTCCCTGTGTTGGAAGCGTTTGATAATCTTTCTAATATCTATTGTGTTAGTATTTAAATACATTTTATAAGCCCAAAAGGAATTATTTTTGAGTAAATTGTGAACTATTATTTTGATTACCATTATGTGCGTTATCTTAAATTTCAACTGAACGATACAACAAAGTAAGTAAATCAATATTTAACAACGTAAAATGTGTTTCTTTAACACGTTAAGTACGACAAAATAAAAAATGCTTCTACCATTATAATTCACTTTTTCAGATATCAGGATTGCAAATTGATCGCAAAATTGTGCTTAAGGATTTTTGCTTTTAATTGCAAGTTTCAGATTTCCATTAGCTAGTTTCCAAGTGTTTGATCCTAGATGGATATACACAACATCCGGAGGTTACAACCTTTTACAAAACTTTTTGTTAAAGTTTAAAAACTTTTAAAAGATTTGTTACAACCCATGTAAAAAGAAGTACAAATAACTGCGATAGAACATTTCAATTTTGTAATGTTATTGAATAAAAATTGAAATATTAATTTAACTTTTATTTAGTTGGGCATTATCGTATTAAATGTGATTTACGTCACATGTATTACCTCGGTCAATGTTCCAAGGTACAAGGTATTAAGGGTGTCTGTTGAGTATCCATGTAGGTGTGTATTGTTGTATTTTGATGTATGTAAGTTTTGTTTTATATGATATGGTACCGTTGTTGGGATTATTGTGTTTGAAACCTATAATTCAATTAAAATAAGTTATGAAGAAGTTTGAATTTAAAAGATACTATGATACCGATTCCTAGGATGTTATCAGTTTGAGAGTTTATATGATTATGAGAAAGAATAAACTAATCTATGGGTATGTGAAGAGAGAGGTCCAAGATTAAGGAGTCCGAAAAGAAAGTTCGGATTATATGCGGAATGTTTAGTTTGGTAAATTGAAACAAAACTGTTAAAATTCCTAACCAAACAATTTATAGGGCCTAAAATGTTTATAGAATTAGCTAAAGAATTATTGAAATTTAATACTAAATATTTGGTTTTAATATGTCCTTAAATTTGTATATTTGTAGTATTTTTATCCTCGGACCGTTTGGGTGAAAGTAAATGTCATCAACAACCTTTTTCTAACAAATTTCGTTCTCTTACTACTTGGAATCCTGCTATGAAAAATTCTGCCACTTACATAAATGTAGAACTCCAAAACATAAAAACGGATTCCTGGCTCTCACCCAAGTAGCTAGGGTTCGACTACCAGGGAAAAAAAATGTTAACGCATCAAAAACTATAATCGATAATTTTAAACACATTGTTCCAAATAACAAAACAAAACATTCCACATTTATTATTTTCCTCTTAGATGCCTTAATCCTAGACCTATCTTCACATTCCCATTATAGAATATAGCTTATTTTTTCTTTTAATCACAGAAACTGTCAAAATAATATCTTCAGATTTAAACTTCTTCAAAACTTATTTTAACTAAAGCATAATTCTAAAATACAATAATCCTAACTACGGTACCATCTCATATAAAAACACACATCATTATACAACAACACAAGAGAGGCAAGACAGATAGGCAGCTAGAGACACAAGTCAAGAAGATGCTGGACGCGAAAACAGCTGACCCAGAATGTTGCAAA
>JAYRBW010060973.1:0-10543 GCA_036023295.1 Invenusta paracnida | reverse complement strand
TATTCATTAAATAAGTGACTTATTCATTAAATAAGTGAGTTATTTTTTAAATAAGTGACTTATTTACGAAATAGGTGGCTTATTTAATAAATAAGTGACATATACGTTACTGAACCCTTTGGTCCGCCATACGCTCGTGACACGTTTTTCATTTTATTGACACGTCTTTGACACGAAAATCATTTATATATTGTCTTTTGACACGGTAAATTCCTTTTGACACGGTAAATTCCTTTTGACACGACTGTTGACACGGTATATTTTTTCAGTGTAGTAATATTAGTAATATTATACAGTAGTAGTAGTAGTAGACAGTGGTAGTAGTAGACAGTGGTAGTAGTAGTAGTAGTAGTAGTAGTAGTAGTAGTAAATCCGCTCTACTTCCTAACATATAAATGGTCGAAGAAAAATTGCTTAGATATTTACATAAAATATTAATATAACTTACGAAATTTTTTAATCTAAGATTGTGAATATTATTATTATTATTATTAATATTCAATTATTCATGAAGCAAAGAAGACAGTAATAACATATTTCAAAGAAAACTGTTCTCACCAATTCTTAAATAAATATTCCACTGGATGTGCAAATTCATCGATTATAAAATGAATATTATGATAGATGAAAGATGTCTATGTCAACTAGATATGATCATGCACATCTCATTGCATGTTACTTATTTAAATGATAGATAATATTGGTTATTAAAATAGTATATGTACTTTCTATATTATATCTTACTGTACTTGTTATATCTTAATGTACTGCTATCTCAGCTCTATACGGTATGGGACACATACTCCCATGCCGTAGGTACAGGAATATCGATTTATTTAGAAATATAAAATTTGCAATAAATCAAGGAAAAGCGCACGCCGGTACTTGCGTGCTCATTATGACCATGTCTAAGTGACATGCAAAGGATTATTCAAATGCCGAATAGAGAAATATTTGTAATCGGCATGTCATATGGTCAATATACGGTCAATACAGTCTAATGATCATGCGTGACAAATAGAAATATCGCATGACATTTTTAACAGTGTAGTAATAGTAGTATACATAGTTGATTTATTAGGCGTAGCACAAATAGCACACGAATAATAACATAACTTGAGGAAATCACACTGTTCAAATAGAGGAAAATACATGTAAATGTCGATTAAGTAATTCAATTAAAAGTAAAAGTGAAAGTTGGAATTTTAGTAGTAGTAGTAGTAGTAGCGCGAATCGAATAGTCCAAATTGAAGCTCGAAATAAATTTGAATTTATATATGTAATAATAAAAGAGTTTGTTTGAGTTTAAAAAAGTTATTTGCATGAATAATATTTACTTTCTACTTTTAATGTATTCACCAATTCATTTAAAATTTGTAGTTTACATCGATTGGCTTTAAAAAAGCTTTTACATCGCGAGAGCCAGTTCTCACTTCAGCTTCAACTCGCTTCAACTAATGTTACGGGAGCAAATCAGCGCAATAGCCATTTATATGTGAGACGAATGACTCATATATGCCAATATCATTTCAGCAAAAGTGCACGAGAGCCAATGTTATCACAGCCGATTGTGACCACAATTATTTGTTGGTGCTTGCTATTTCAGCCAGTTTTTATCAAAAGAAAATAACTAAAAATTAGACAAACTAAACGAGCAAGAAACATAATTTAACAAAGCAGCAAAATTTGTAATAGCATTTGGTGTTCACACAAATAGCTGGGGTAACAATCAATGTGGTAATTTATAAAAGCATTTGGTTCTCACACAAATAGCTGGGGTAACAATCAATGTGGTAATTTATAATAGCATTTGGTTCTCACACAAATAGCTGGGGTAACAATCAATGTGGTAATTTTGGCTCTTGTGCACTTTTGCTGAAATTACATTGATGTCATTCGGCTCATATGTAAATGGTTATTGCACCGATTTGCTCCCGTAACATTAACTGAAGCGGTGTGGCTAAAGTGGAGTAAAGCCTTAAAATATCTTTCAGTTTAATGCTCCACTTTAAATTAGAGAGCGTCAAAAATCCTTCATTCCAAAATTTCGTATTCCTGGCAAAAAGAGCGCTCCCACAAATTGATATCATTTTTGGAAAACGCTCTATATTACTATCGTGAACTTTTGCGAATTATTCCCTCATGTGATTGTTCCAACAAGAAGTATGCATATAATTATAGGTGCCTGTTAGTGTTTTCATATTTATATATAATATTCTGAATGAGTTATTGTATAGAATATGATGTGCGCTTTGTATGTTATGTGATTTGATATACGCTGCGCGCTGGTCAGATATAATGAAGCTTAGATGAATTGTTGAATTCGAACGATATGATGATGACAAAGTTTAAATTGAAATATTTCCGTGTTAACAAATTATGACGTACAGTTATTTTATTTAAGAGAAAAGGGAATAATAAGTGTTCAAGAATATAAATTGTCTATTACTTTTATTTGTTATATTATTATCTTTATTTTCATAGAAGCTTGAAGTTTACATAATTGTAGATTATTGTTTTTTAATAATAAACATCGACAATAACATAGTAATACCATATGATATTTTGAGGTAATCAATATTTAAATCTAAGGTGGCGTTAGCCACCGCAGATTTATTTATTACTTGCCGAATAAATAAATAAATAAAATCTTTTATTTTTCAATTCACTTTACAATCATACTAAAACATGATAAACTTTGTTAATATTCCGAATGGTATTATCAATGGTTTATGTGATGAGTTATTTAATTTTGTGAATGCTGAAAGTAACAATCGTTATGTTAGAGAATTGGATATATCTTTTTTGGACAAATTACTTGATACTAATAAATTGATCCTACGTTATCACCGGGACAAGAACAATATTTAATAGAACAGGAACAGTCAGCAATGGTAAAATCAACAGCTGAGAAGATAAAGAAATGGGTCAGAAAATGTAAAAAAATTTTTAACGAAAACAAGCTCAGTGAACAATTTGAGAATGTCCCAGTCAACATACTAGATGATTATTTGCAATTATTCTATGCTTCGTTCAAGTTTAGTCTGTATTCGAAAAGCTAATCACTGAAATATAGTGGCATCAGAAGTCAACTGTAAAGTAAATATATTACGAGACGATGCCTTTCGACGTGCAAACGTGTTTTAACTGCAAATGTAAAACAATATCTTACTTCAAGCCAAGATGACAAAACTATCAATACAAACGTATAACCGATTCCGATATGAACAAATTGCGAGCTTACTTTAAAAATATGGATAACCCGAAGACAATTCAGGAAGAATGCATTTTTAACATTATGTTACATTTCCAATTGAGAGAAAAGAAAATCTCAGAATTTTAACGGGAGACACATTTGGATTTGCTGTTGAAGATGAGCGTGAGTATGCTTTTATTAAGGTTCCGCTGCGCTGTTGCAAAAGAATATTAAAGCTTCATTTAATGGAAGGAATTTGAAAATTTAAAGGAGGCAAAAAATGATTTCCCAAGTCAATGACCGTTGTCAGGTGGCTATACTCGAAAAATATATTAGCCTACTGCCAGTGACAAAGGACAGTTGTCTATTCCCTGGGATTAAGAGAGATGGTACTTTTTCATCGTTAGTACTAGTAGTACTCGGAAAAGATTAACCAGGAAGCTTTATGAGTAATATCAGTGAGAAGGTAAAACTCAGCCAACGCTACACAAACCACTATCAACGCGTCACTGAAATAAATATCATGCATGATGCTGGACTCTCTAATGAAGATATTTCATCTGTGACTGATCATAAACATAGTGGTAGTGTCCAACGTTACATAAGAAGAAATACTAAGAAACTCATTAAAGCAAATTACATTTTGTCAGGCAACCTCAGACCTTACACGTCCAACAGTATTAATACCACGGGTGATACAAATGTTTCTACTGTTGAATTGTCTGAGACACACGAGATAACGATTTCGCGTACTGCCGTCGAAAATCAAATAGGAAAATCTCATCCTACATTTAAGAAGGCCAGACTATAGACTTCGAGGGATGTTTTGGAGATTGACTTGATAACTATTTTACATAACTTTGGTATGATTCCTTGTTAATTGATAATGTTGGCGTATATCTAGTGTATTCAAGAGCTCCTCATCTTCTTTTGATAAAATACTAAATTCGTTATCCAATAGGTCGGGTTAGTTCTACTACATATCGACCATTTGACTCTTCAGTACTTAAGCCGGATATCATATTATTTAGATTATCTTGATAATTTATAAGAGACGACATTGTCTGAGGTGATCAATGCTAATACTGAATTAAATTATTTTCAAATAATTGTTGCTTTTATTTTTAAAATAAATCATAAAAAGTGATTAAAAATAATAGTATATAGATAATAACTCTATGGATTAGAAATCTTCGACTATAATGATAAAAACTTCGGCCGCTAACACTTTTAATCATTATAGCCATCGATTTCTTATCCATAATGCTACATTATCATGAGCTAATATCTGAAAGAATCGGAAAAAAAAGTTTAAGATTAAGGTGCGAAAATAAAAAAAGCGATGGAATACATAATGATTTTGTTTTTTGAGTTAGAACAATGACCTGAAAATTCTTAGCTAAATAATTGTAAAGATAGCTAACGGATTACTTTAATTTAATGACTAAATATAATGCATTAATATGTTTATAAATATATTTCAATACTCGGACATTATTACATACAATATTAATTATATTTAATGGTGTGAGAACCAGGATATAGCCTGAAGCTTAACCCTAGATTTGCATACTTTTACTGTCATCAATTATTATTAAATGAATTATTTATTTATTTCGTTAAGAGAATTAATTATCTCGACCGTATTAATATATTTTCAACTCTTGAACCCCAACAGACGTTGTCTACAGTGCTGGATATTACTGGGCTTTGCTCAAAGATGGCAGTCTCAGGAAAAGGAGTGAAGACTCGACTGAGTGGTTTCAAGTTGGTGATATGGTGGCCAGTGCCATTGCTGTGGAGAGTTACACAAAGGCAGTCTACTTTATCGATCGGGCCAAATGGGTGAGTTAGATGCCGATGGTGTCCTCTTACTGGAAATCTATTTTTGAATTTATATACCAAAAAGTTGTAAGTCAAAATGGCATCAAATTAATCTAATTGAATTTTATATAGCTCAATTAAGACTATTGGATTGAAAATGTAGAATCGGGGAGAGCTTAATTTGTGAAATTTATAGATTCAAGAGTCTCTTCTCGCATCATTTTAAATTTTCCTCGTTTGCTAATAATGCTAATACATTTATTACTACATGTAACGTTTTAGAAGGTACTAAATCTTTCAGTACTTTGAAATTTTATTTTTGCAGATTTCATTATTCAACTATGATGTTGTTTAGAAAATCATTCATTTAAGCATGGAGTATATTTACTACTTAAAGAATTACTAGTAGTGTAAAAAATAACAAATGTATATATTTAAAAGGCAATAATAGAATAATTTATAAAATTAGAGCCGTACAACTCATACGCGTCATATAACAATGCTATTATATGTGCATTTATAGTTATATATTGACAAAAAATAGTCGCAAGCTCTGTGCATTATCTAGTTGTTTGTTTCCAGATTCTCCGCCAACCAGCAGGTAATCGACGCCAGCGTCCTCAGAACATTTACTCTACTGAAGCTGTTGACCTCGTCGTTGCTAGCAATACTGCCCGTCTCTTCTGGATCACACGGAACGCCCTCTTTGTTGGCAGTCTGTTGGGAGGATCGACAGCACGACGACGTCTCCATCAGTTCCCCGAAGGTCGACTCACTCGACTTGCCTTTTCGTGGAAGGAGGACGCCCTCTATCTGACTTCTATGCCTGGAGTGGAGGATGAGGAGACGAAGGCTGTGTTGCTCAGAGTGAATGTTTCTGGGGTAACTCCCACAGCAACCGGAGGGGAAAAGGGTACAGAGATGACCCCTGTGGAGGTGGAAAAAGTGACTGCGCTGAGTCCTTTCAATGTGTGAGTAGTCGGATTTTCTATGAGACTTTTGTTAAGACTTTTATATTCTATTCAACTGTTTAAAATTATACAGCATCAATCCAATTCTATAGGATTTCTATTATACAAGCACTATACAAATAATAAACTCTATTTATAATATACTCTTAGGATACACAACCACTGAATTATTGTGTACTACAAAATTTGTATTTAGTATTATAAAAGTGGACTATAATATAAATTTCCTTTTTATAATATAATTATGAAAGATAAAAATATTGTATGGTGATTTTATACTAAGTATATAGTATACGTATGTATATTATACATACAAACGTATATTTCTGGAATACTAGGGGGAAACGGATAGATCTGTTTCGACTTGGTCTCATCAGCAGTCTTCACAACTTTTCAAATATAGTAGCTTTTTACTACCAGTTTACTGGAAATGAAGCCACATTTATATACTGTTTGAGAACGAAGTTGAAGCTGATGAAGAAACTAAAGAAATGAACTCGCAGTCGTCTAAAGAAATCAATATCAGTACTGCGCAGTCTAGACTCATTTGCACTAAATTGTTTGTTGATACCCACACTATTGTAATTTTGTAACATATACGAGAGGTGGGGACCACTAATGAAACCTTACATGGTTTCATGGGTTACTATAACCCAAACAACACTATCTGGTTTTTCCCGTGTGTTAGTAATGTTAAACACTACATCAATAGTGTAAAATCACCAAATTTCAATTTTTCAGTTATAAAAATAATCATTTTAAACTTTTAATATTAAACAAAATACTCAATTTAGGTATTTCAATAAAAAATTATAACAACCGATAAATATAAAATTTTCATGTATACAGATATATATGTAGAAATGTATTCAAGGTTGGTTATAAATAGCACAAAATAAGTGGAAATGTTAAAAAAGGAAGAAAAAAATAATGTGAAAGTTATAAGTTAAAATTGGTAAATATTTTAGTTTAACATTCAATTAAATTAATATTTTATTATTATTATTATTATGATTATTATTATTATTATTATTATAACTATTATTTTTTTAATTATTATTTAGAATGATAGTTGTTGAATTTTTAAGTAGTATAAGAAAATATGCAATAATTATATTGCATATAATAAATTATTATATATTATTAGACATTATATTAATATTAGATCGTTATTAACCACTTCAGTTGAAATTTACCAAAAAATAAAATGTTTAGTATAATTAAATCATTTTTATTGTTAAATAATATAAAATTATGACATATTCTTCATTTTTATGTAAGTCTTTCTCAAATTGGTTTTATCTAAATTGTACAAAAATTTGAATAATTCATTTTCATTTTGCAAATATTTAATGTTTATTTAATTCGTTAATTTAGTACATATAGCTGATTGCATAACATTTTAAAATAATATACATATAATAATTATTTGGGTATATTTTAGAATAAAACTTGTTTCTGTAAAAGAGTTTCTGTCAGAAAAGTTCTTAAAAAGTAATCAGATTTAACGTTTATACATGGAATATAAATGGAACATTTATAATAATGCAATTAAACACAAGCTATTATGCGCTCAAAGTTTTGGATTCTAATCCCGATTGCCACTGAGATTATATTTTAACATTAAATTCTTTATTTTTGTGTTAGATTGATGTATCTATACGTAGAACAAATAATACGATTCATTAACGTAACATTTAAAAAGTCATTACCAAACTACTTGCCATAACAGAAATAGTAGCAATCACAAAAATAGCCATTATCGTTTATACATGTTCGAACGTTAATTGTGCAAAGCAATTTTGCTTATGTAAACATAATCACCGCTCGACTAGACGAACAAATAATAAAGAATCGATGCACTAACAGTTACTATCTACTTGCTTATATCGTAGAAAGTATTGTAAGTACCTACTTCAGTAACTGCAATGTGCATAATTAGGTCATTATAACTGGCACAAGTCATAATATGTCATTGCCGATCATATAGGTATAACATCTCCTCGATAGTATAGTGGTAAGTATCTCCGCCTGTCACGTGGAAGACCCGGGTTCAATTCCCGGTCGGGGAGTTTATTTTTTTATTTTCATCTATTTCATCTGAAAAAATAAAGTATTCATAAATTCAGCGATTTATTTCGTTCGTTCTTTTTATGATGATACAAGGAAAGTAAAGATTACAAGAATAGTATAACATTTAAGTCAGTGAGCAGTTAATCTAAACACTGGGATGAGGCAATACATCATTAAATAAACGAAACCGAAAGACTAGCAGTAGAGCAAGAGGGTGCGGAACAAGCACGAATAAAAACGCAGGCAATAACAAGAGTAATGGGCGACGCAACACAGTCAAAATCACGTTGTACACAAAGATTAGGTTTAATACGAGTAATAAAAATAGCCTGCAGTATTGAGAAATATAACTTATAGATTGAGTGGTGGAGAACCAAAAAAATCGACTGTCTGTGTTATATGTTTCTGAGAGCGCATTACATAACATGATTGACTATCGAATTGGCTGGCGAGCGGGTATCAAAGTTCCTACACATCAGCTACTTATACTCCCACAGCTAGCACCCTCCAGCTACAAGGAACGAGGTAGGTATCAACATTGACCATGGGAAATTTTAAAATGCCACTGTGGTCCAAACCAACAATTTCAACACCGGCAGAAGTCCATTTCGGAAGGTTTGACACCATTATCTACAATTATGGGGGGGTCAATGTTGGTACCTCGTTCCTTGTAGCGGAGGGTGCTAGTGACCGTACTATTAGGGATGTATTCCCTTTTCACTACCCTGATCGTCCTTTCGTGTAACTTAACTGCTCACTGACATACACTTTATTTAATTCTTGTAATCTTCACTTTCCTTCAACTTGAAAAGAATGGATGAAATATATCGCTGAATTTATAAATTCCATGTTGTTTTCTTTTATATATAAAGTGCTGCCTAACAAAATTTGTTATTATATAAATTATTTAATATTATATAATTACAAAATATAAAATTATTACTAACGTATTTTACTAGCAGTATAGAGAGATCCAAAGAGGTCTGTTTCAACCTTAAGATCTCTTCAGCTGCCCACACCTACCTACTTTGGCCTATCGTATATTTTGCCACAGTAGGTAGATGTACGAGTGGTGAATAACAATATAACACTAATATCACTCTTGAGTTAGCAGTTTGATCAGAAATTATTTTCTTGAATTTTCATGTGGCACAGGGAAGCATAGGACATAAGTTGCCTATACTCGCTCAAACTATACCTACATACATATATATACGTGTATATACCTACATACATATATATACGTGTATATACCTACATACATGTATATATACGTATGAGTATAAGAATCCAAGTATCCTTGAATTATTCTACTAATAGATACAACATATCACAGTTAATTCATATACCTACCTACCGCAACTAATAGTGTTTTTGTAAGTCATAATGTAAGCCTTTTCTTAAAAAATAATCTTAATGCAGTAGTGTCTATGTTGTATATTATTAAAAAATAAAAAATAAATTTTCACATTTGTTAATAATAGTATTTATAAAAATCTGTATCGATTTCCGGATAACAAAAACAAACATTTTGTGTAGACAAGCAGATATTTTTGTATGCCGTAGAATATACCATATAAGTTAACGTTTTTTTATTTTGTATTTTTCAATATTTTATTCAGCTCCAGTAGAATCTACATCAGCGGAGATTTGATTCTGTGGAATGATGCAAGCGGTCTGTTGATTAAAAATATCAAAGGTAACGCTACCGGATATTTAAAGAAAACGAAGGATTTACAGGCTTTTAATGTCCTTGAAACCGGTAAGTTATAATGCATAGCGTGTAAAATGTAGTTAAATTATAAAAGAAATAGAACAGAAATTATGATCATGATGATGTAAAAAATATTGGAAGCTACATTCTCTTTAATATGCATACATATAACGATTTTCTATTTTTATTTTTAGGATTTAAATTGTTCCGATTTAAACATTTTTACTACGCAACTCCTTTATAGTACGGCAGCTACTTTTAAAAATTATCAACATTTTAGCACAAAAAGTTTAATATATGCTCAATGAATACTAACCAATGATTGAAAAATGTAAACTTTGTTACGCAACCAGTCACAAAATGAGATATTAAGATTTTACTATTTTCACAAATTAAAGAGTACGGCGATTTTTATAAAATTGCTCTGATTTTAGTGAAAATTCATAATTTTGATAAAATTATTATTTTATTTTTACTTTTAATTAACTTATTGTACTTTATTTGAATTCTACGTGTATTTTAAAACAAAAATAAAGACAACATATTAGATAGTTAGTTAATGCATATAAGACTTGTTTATATATTTGTAGTCAAAATTATGGTGGAAACTATATAATATGGTAAGTGTGTCTGAAATATGTTTTAAAAGGTATAAAATGGAGAGAGAGAGAGAGAGAGAGAGAGAGAGAGACAGATTTTATTGCCAAAAAACATTTAAGTAATTGTGCTTACAAATGTATATATATATATTTTAATAAAGGAAAA
>JAYRBW010060972.1:0-10543 GCA_036023295.1 Invenusta paracnida | reverse complement strand
ATTACCTGAGTATAGGTATCTCTACGAATTGTACCATAGTTTTTCAAAACAGCTCAAGGCAGATATTTGTTAATTACAATAAGACACGCAAATTGATACTTTTAATTTATTAGATATCACATTTAATTAAATACAGTTCTAAATTATCTTCTGAAAAGCTTTACAATATTAAAAAACATAGTTAGCTCGACAAGTCAAATATATTTTTAAAGAGCTAACACATTTTACTCTTATTTCAATTCTTTTGTGATATGAGCTAACACACTTTTTGCCATTTTTGGCTAATAATAATATATAACTAATTGAACATACAATGTAGTAGATTTGCACAAATATGTGACTAAAGCTACACATATATGTACTTAATTTACACATGGGTATGCGTAAAGGTACACATACATATGTACTTAATTTACACATATATATGTTGCTAATTGTACATGTATGTCGTTAAGTGTAACAGATGTGTATAAAATGACTGAATTTCGCCATTATTAGAGTGAATTTCGTTTTGAACCCGTTACGTCAAAGGCAGACTAAAGGGTTCAAAACGAAATTCACTTAATTAGCAATGCCTATTATGTTACATTTAACTACATACTTGTACAATAAGCAACATACATGTACAAATTAAGTACATATTATATGTAATTTTACGCACATATATATGTAAATTAACTACATATATGTAACTTTAGACACATATTTGTGTAAATTAAGTACATATACCTATGTAATTTTTGGCACATATATGTGCAAATTAACTATAGGTACATATATGTGCAATTAGTTAAATATATGTCAACTTTAACTACCTACATAATGATCAAAATTAATGACATATATTTGAAATTAAGTGACATTTATATGTATAAAATGACTGAATTTCGCTTAGAGTGAATTTCGTTTTGAACCCTTTTGTCTCGCATAAAATTCAGTGTTAGTGTTGATTACCGTTGTACAGAAAATTCCAAAGCTATTTATAGACTATAGGTTTCATATGCAAAAATGGGACGTACGTATTATTATTCCGCTACTCAGATATCTTAAAGATGGAGTAATTATCTTAGTAGATATAATTTAAAAAAACTAATGATTTTCACTTAAAATATATTAAATATATATTTGTTATATATATATATATATATATATATTATATTGAAAAATACAATATAAATCTTAATTAATTTGTTGCCATAGGCTTAAACTATAAAGCGTTTCGAAAAAAAGTTAAAAAACATTGTGAAAATATGTACATATATCTATCTAAACATTTATGTAAACATTAATAGTATAAAAAAACAAGGTAAATAAATGTTTTAAAAGTCTAATGATTGAAAAAGTCACGAATTTCATAATAAAAATGTTTATTAATTCGACATGTTTCGTTGTGCATACAACTTTTTCAAGAGCAAAAAATAAAAAAATAAAATGCAAAGTTTGAAAAGAGTGTACATAAAAAAAATTAGAGCATTAAAACAAAATGCAAAAGAGTGATTAAAATCCAGAATAATTGAAACATTTTAAACCCTTTATTGGTACACCTTCATTGATTTTTCGCAAAAAACTCATTCATCTTTTATAACCAAATTTAACATCAGAATTTCTAATGTTTTTTTCCTCTTTTAAAATTAAAAGCAAATTTTTAAAGAGTAAAACTCCGGCTGTTCTATCTTCTTCAAAAAGTTATAATCGCTCTTTTGTATTTTGTTTAATGCTCTAATTTATTTATTTTATGTACTCTTTGCAATATTTGCATTTTATTTATTTATTTCACGCTCTTGAAAAAGTTGTATGCACAACGCAACATGTCGAATTAATAAATATTTTGATTATGAAATGTTTGACTTTTTTACTAATACTAGTACTATAATTAGTAATAGTACCATTTTAGTACCATATCAAAAGTAACAAGAACAGTTAAATAAAGTAATTAGTAGTGTTTAATTATAGATAGCCACGCACCATGAATATCGATAAATCGATAATCTTTTTTATATCTCAAAAGGTATTAAACTTTTTAGTTAAGATCCGCCGCTCAAGGTTGGCCAAGAAATGTTCAATATACCTTTTTGCATGATCAATGTTATCAAATTTTATGTTTCACCTGTAAAATTCCATATTACGAAAAGATGAACCTATCACAGCAATTAAAATCTGTTTAATAAGGTGGTTGTGGAATGACATGAATAACATTATCTTCCAAAATGTTTTGAGTTATTCTTGCCTTATGAGGTCGTCTTGCATTATCGCGGATTAAAACAACATTACAAGCACGGCGTATTCCCTTCATTCTTTCCAAGCATTCGATATATCGGACATAATTTATGCTTTCACCACGTGGAACTACTTCAGAATGATATTCTTCTCTATAAATTCATTGCAACAATTATGTAATAATTTGCATCACAGTTAAGATCTCTGCTATTTCAGGTGAGTCAACTCCTTTATAAATCCATGCTCTAACATTACATCTTGCAAGAAAATGGTCTCAATATTACCACTTTTCATCAACAACCAATTATACACTACCGCATCAAATTCACTAAGAATTCTCGTTGCTCCATTAACACGTTACAGTTTATAATCAGCTGTTAACTGATGGAGCACTCAGCATGCACAAATGCTATTTTTGTGAGGATCTTGATGAAGAATCCTTTCTATCGTACTTTCATGAATACCAGTGATGCAATAGCAGCTCCTGACAGATGTGGATCTTCTTCAATCAATAATTGTATGCTTTAAATGTTTTCTTCAATTTTTACTGTTTTAGGACATCCCGAACCAATTTTTATCTTACAATTTAGTCATTCTTCTTTTTTCATTTCTTTTACTAAGCGTTGAACTTTTATCTCACCAATAATATTATCTTCTGCACATGCAGGGATTAGTATATTATACATTTGCGATGATTTTTATCCTTCTTAATCAATGTCATTTAATGAAATAATTGATGTCTTCATTAGTAGAATTCATAATTATAGAAGTAAACAGTACTAATAAAGTATAATTTCAAATACATATGTAGTATATATAATTCTATACAGTTAAAATGTAAACTAGATAATCCATAGATATTTATATTCCAAATTAAGTGTTTTATAAAAACGTATACAAAAAATATTATGCATTAAAAAAATTAAAAATTCAATATAAAAAACGACATTTTTTCTGAACGACCCTATAATTCATCGATAATTAACTAGTTCAATGCTTCAGTGCAAATCCGTCTGTTAAAGTTATGAATATTTACTGGGATTTGAATTTGCTACCTTCTGGTTTGAAGGTAGGAGCGTCTAACTCGAAGGTAGCAAGTTTGAATCCCGGTATATACTCCTGGTTTTAACAAACTGATTTGCGCTACAGCATTGAACGAATTATCGATTGATTAGTTTAAGACTATAGGCTCATACCCACCAAACGCAACGTAACGCATTGCGTCGCTCCGGAAAAAGTTGAATATATGTTGATTAATGATACTTTACACCGAGCTCGAAGCGACACGACGAAAGCCCCAGGCAAAATTCTTCCATCACATTGCATCGTGTCGCGTTATATTTGATGGGCTCGGGCCTTTAAGACGACTAAATAATGAAGATATTTATATAATGCAATTAAATTGTTTAATATGCAATTTCCCTATATTATACCTAAATTACTTAGTAGGGTAAGCCATCTATATATATTTATAAAAAACTATATTAGCTTATTGTACCTAGTTGTTTTCAGAGGGACGAATCGGACGAGAGCGACAACATATTCAAATTCTCCAGGAACATCATTTGTTACATTGAGGCAATTGGGCGCGGACAGAGCCCAGCCATCAAACTTAGTTATAGAAGAAGAAAAAGATACTACCGGCTGTATAGTTATTAATACCAATGAGAATTGACTTATTTTTGACAGTTAATAAATCGGGCTAGAGCTTGTAAAAAGCTGAATTTTGATATCAGTGACATTTTTGATGTGCTCGTAGCCCAAATTTAACTTTTAAACGGGAATCTATGTAGGTACCTTTTTGAAAGAGGTCAATAACGATGAAAACGTTTCTTCTTTATATTTTTGCCAAGCTTCTTTATCAACATTGATGTTTTATGGGAAAATGTATTTTCTTTATTTTTATTTTTACAGAAACACTTATGTTTTTTATCAATAAAAGTAGTCTCGTTATTTTAAACATAGTTTTACCTATAGCAAATTATAACAAATTATAATATATAACGTAAATGAGAAAAGATATATATGCTAGTAAGAAAGCTATGTTGATTAAATTAAAATATATTCATGCTAGGTAAAGTGAACAAGTTGATGGGCAAGATATTTTCAGAGTATTAAGCAATTAGACAACGCGGTAGCATCGTTAAGCCAAGAACAAGAGCGTCAACAATTAGCTTGAGAGATGCCAACAGCTCTAGTAATTAATGCTAAGGAGAATAGCCCTATTTTCGACCGCTAATAAATCGAGCTAGAATACATTAAAAAGCTCATTTTTGGTATAAGCATAATCATCAAGCGCTAAGGGACAAAATGCACCTAATATGAACTTTTAAAAGGGTTTCTAAATACTTTTTTTAAAAGTGGTCAATTTTGAGAGAAATTTGTTTCTTCTTTTAATTATTTTTATTTAAACAAAAACGACCGCATCGTAAAAATGAAAGCCAACAAACGAGCTTCTCAAAAGAAAAACGGTAAAATAATATTGATGATAGGAAACTCAGTCATTAGATATTGATATAAACATAGATATAAATATATATATATATAGGAGTTATATATAGGTCTATTTCTATGAATATTAAAGGACTCAAAGATCTAAAAATCAAAAATTTAAAATTATGATGATGATACATTGTACAGCCATCGAATAAATTGATATAAACATGGCGCCAATATATAGATATTACAATACTTTCTGTATAAAATGCATAAATGTATAAATCAATATGGAACATTATAAGTAGGTATACGTCTAAACTGTAAAATTCATATTAAAAATAGTACAACAAAACTTATGAAAAATATCGTGGCAAAATCGTTGCTATCATTTTTATCTTAGCGTCATGTTTATATCAATGTCTTCGATGGCTGTAGGTACTATGTATCATCATTACAATTTAACTTTTTATCGTCCTTGGCGTCCTTTTTATATTCATTTCATTAATAGCTGTACTTCCTATCATCAATATCATTTCAAAGTTTTTCTTTTGAGGAGATAATTTCTTGTCTTTCATTTTTGCGACGTGGTTGTTTCTGTTTATCTAAAAATATAATCTTCAATGCCTTTCATAGTAAATTAATCGATTTCAGAAAAGTCATGGAGTTTTCAAAAATTATGTTATTTTCACAATCTGGAATATCGATTTACAGAATACTGCAGCTAGTTCGAAATGTATTATTTTATTATACCTTTTATTTGTTCTAGTGGATTGCAACTTTTATTTAGAAATTCCAATTTTATGAGAATATCGTGCGCTAAGATTTACAAATAAATGTATGCTTATACATGCGGTGCGTCATGACATACATTATAATGAAAGTCTGCCTTATTATTATTCAAACGATTCAAAAGTTTCATCTTTCTGATGGACATCAAAGTAAGAATTAATTCATTTTTAATAGTGCTTAATATTTATGTTATCTAAGTTAAATTATAAAATCCATCGATATTAATCTATTATATGTGACTCAAACGAAAAAATCCGCCATTAACTGACTTTTTGTATTACACAATAAATAAAAGTATTCACGAACAATATAACAAATAAGATTTTTCTGTATATGTTTTTCCTTTTAGTTCCGCCATGTATCTTTCCATTTTACTTTGAAGGCAAAACGTATGAGACATGTACCAAGGATGATCGGGATTTTTATTGGTGTTCTCGAGATGAATATTTCACTGGAACCTTCTTTTATTGTCCAGTAGAAGAGCATGGTACTAACTACACTTTTTTAAATCGCACTAGTAAATACTGTTATAAACTATGACATCTTTGTTTCATGTTGTTTTATTAGAGGCAAGGAAGCAATTTTGCTACTATCGTACAAATTTTCAATGCTAAGGAAAAAATCATGATAAGAAAAACTGTAAAAAATATCACTAAATGCTTTTAAAATTTTAACAAAATTTACAGAATCTGCCCAATACATTTTAAAATAATTAATAAAGATAATTGAGCTTGTCTGATTTTTTTAAACATATTATTGTTAAGATTTATTTATTTGTTGCTGCATTTCTTTTTCTTTTTAATAATGTATATATATTTTATTTGTGAAAAGATGTTTATAAACAATCATGATAGTGTATATCACTGAAGATTTCCAATCTTGAATTTATTCTTGTGAAAATACTTTAAACACACAAATATATTTTTCAATACAATTGAATCCATAGAGTAATAATACCAAGATAGTTTACTTAGCACATTTGAAAGTATACATCTATAACAATTTACAGACAATGTAATTCGACCATGTAGATTTCGAATTTAATTTATAAAGTGCAATAAAAAAATTGCCTTGTGATTTATGTTAACATACTACTTTGTTCCCATGAACAATTTTTAGTAGTATATTTTTTATAAAAATCCATTTCTATAAAATTTAAATAGTTAACTCAAATAAAAACGAAAATAGTGAAATAATCATATTTAACAACACATGCTATAAAGTAGTAATAATAACATCATGTAAAACCATAAATGTTTGGTCCACACTATAAATTATAATGACCAAAGAATATAGAATTATAAAGAAGACTCACTCTTATGAAAAGGAAGAAGCACGCTGGCGTAAATAAAATCAGTATATAATTTATAGACAAAATATTGTCGTCCCTTAAGGACCTCGTCGGTGTCAGTTGTACAATAAATCCTCCTGAATTGCAAATTATAAGTACTACATAAACAGCACTCACTAACGGATTAACAAGCCAAGAAAAGTAAACTAAATAAAAACTGATCTATTGTTATTACAATAGATCAGTTTTAATTTTAATTTTAATTTAGTTTACTTTTCTATGGTCCCCTATTCCAAATGTCAAATACCTGACAACTGCAAATAGTTGAAAGGGTATGTATGGTCATCCTAGAAATTCCTTGGCCTTCTGCAGCTGATTAAGATGGAGTCTGTAATGCTATATACAGGTTGTCATACATAGAAAATAAAGTCACAACAAGAATAATAACAAAGGCAAATCAAAATTGCTTCATTTGTGACTGCATTCTTAATGAATGGGCTCTCATTTCAATGTCCTTACAATTATTAGCTGACTAATCCCACAACTCTTACAATGCTTCATAGTTTTTTAGTATACTTTCCAGTGTTTTACCTTTCATAGTCCAACATGTGGAACATTATGCTCTAATACATGAAGGTACCTCATCTGAGTCAGTTTGTTCAAGAATATTATCTAATTTTGGCTCTCATTTAAGGGTCATTTGACTAGTTTTATAATTGTTAGAGCTATGACCAAAGCCTTCTAAGAAATATAGCATTTTTGACATATATTTATGTTTCTATTCAAGGCTAGGGCAATATTTAAGAAAATGCCATATTCTGAAAAGGGCACTCAAGAAAAATTAAGGGGGGGGGGGGGCTTGTGCCATAGCTCCCTGGCCCTGCATAAAAGTAGACATTTGGAAATAAGGGGTCTTAATTAAACTTAATTTAAATAAAACATTATTAAATACATAATAAGATAAAAAAAGGTTCAACTTTAATTTAAACAGTGATACTATTACTAATTTATGCCAATGGTAATGGGAAAAAATTATGAACAGAGTAACTATTTGTACAAACATACATACAGGTCACATTTGAATATTGATATATACATGTCCTTACCTTTAAAATTTATTGGTATTAATATAATATATTGACCAAATTAACATCCTAAAAACCCTGAATTAGTCCTCTACAACATCCAATTGCCAGTAACCCTGTATGACAATCATGTATCATAAATATATTTAGTTGCCTACAATATCATAAGTTAGCATTATGACAACCATTGACTTTAAATACATACTTTATGCAATCAAGTTGCATTTTTCTAATAAATATATGAAATTTTGTTAATTTTATTTAACATGTTTAAGCTTTCAGTTAATTAAGTAAAACATTGTTTAATCCACTTTTAACATTTTAATGATGGTACTTGTATGCAGAAAAGTTAACTCACCAGATCAGATGGCTATATAAAATTAAAAATTGAAATTTTGTTGGATTGTATGTTCTTATTGATTTATTCCTTTTATATCACTTGCAGTATTTGTAACAATAGGCATACCAGTATAATACTTACCTATGCTATAGATTGAATTGCAAATTAGTTGCAACCAGAAGCCCAAAATATTATATTAATATAATAATATTAGTTTTTTTTTTTTCATTTGACTGATATATCTGCATATCATATATATGTATATGTATTAAATGTTGATTGGCTCACTGTGAAAAGGTTAAATACATAGACAGAATAAGTTCAAAGGTCCACACATTTTTTGTTTATTGAAAAAATAATTTCTTGCGATTGGTAATGGTTCAATGAATAATGCTGTGGAGATAGTGTCACAGGACTCTTCAAATGCAGCATATCTGGAGTAGAAAGAAAATCTGTCTGTGAAATAAGTTTTTATGGACTATGAACATTGGGCAATACAAATGAACTAATGCCATTAGTTGAATCAAAAACATTAATTCTAAACAAATATTACTAGAGATTATCAAAAATATATATTCAGATGTATCCAATTAGATATATGTACAGTAGAAACTTTAATTTACAAACTTCAATTTTACTAACTCTCGATTTTATGAACTTGAAAAAATTTAATGGGATTTTTTTAGTATGTACATACCTAGTTACATATTATTATATGTACATATTATATACATGCAGGTATTATGTATATTACGTTGAGTAGTAAATTACAAGTTATTAATAGTTTTATGATATTTAAGTACATACCTAATTACATATAATTGTGAGTGACATTGTACATATTACTACAAACATATGTAATGACATACTATGTACATACATATATATCTATAATATATACATATTCCATTTTGCAAACCATTTCTTTTTCAAACTTATCTTATCTTGAGGGGTATGTAAATTATAGTTTCTACTGTATTCAGTTTATACTGAATATTATAAATTTTGCATCACAGAAAAAAGTAATTTACAAAAATACCAATTATAAAATATTTATCTATTGTTTTATTCATTGTTTTTTGACTATAAATTCTGTCTGTGTCTATTGATTTTCCTTCCTTATATTTGAATTTGAATATTTATCATTTATTATTATCAATGAACATGATTCTATCCATGTCTATTGATTTTCCTTCTTTATATTTGAATTTGGATAATTTGTTTTTTTTAATGATGTGTTGCAATATTTATGATGCTTAGTGTATGTATATATTATAATACAACCCTTTCTAATTAAAAAAAATGTGCTTATACAAATTTACAATTTATTCATTCTATTAGGTTATATTGATTTAATTGCCCATAGTTTAATTTGATTTATTTGACATTATAGCTCTTGATGAAGGAGATATTGCCCTTCTAAAAACTTATGTAAGTTTATTTTAAATTATAATTTATTTTTAATGTGTTACTGTGGCCTATTAAACAGTTAAAATCACTTTTTCTATTTTTAATCACAGGGTGCTGCTCCATATAGCAAAGAATTGAAGCAATGTGAAGATGATATTCAAAATATTATGAAACGAGTGAATGAACTAACAGGTATGTTACAGTTTAACATTCATTAGTTAATTAAATATTACCATTTCAGATCTGTTAAATCTTATATTATTTTTCTAAATTATGATTATGTGATGACCTTTCGTTTTCTTTCTTATAGGTATTAAAGAATCAGATACTGGTTTAGCACCTCCTGCATTGTGGGATTTGGCAGCAGATAAAGTAGCGCTGCAGAGTAAGCTAACACAAACTCATTATTTCGTTACTAATTTGAATCACTTTCTTTAATCACTGGTGAATATTTCCTTTCATTCGTGTTTGTTTCAGCTGAACAACCACTTCAGGTTGCTCGATGCACAAAAATAATTAATGCCGATTCAGAGGAACCTAAATATATCATCAATGTGAAACAGTTTGCCAAATTTGTCGTTGATCTTGCTGATACTGTTGCGCCTACAGATATTGAAGAGGGAATGCGTGTTGGGTAATCCGATTTTTTACTTATTGTTTGTAATTGGTTGTATTAAATTGTAATCCTCAGGCATGAGAATGGTCCTCCGTTTGGGGGAAATCCTCCATAGAAATAATTTTGGTCATTACATTTTTTTTGTTATTATTTCAAAACTTTTGTAAAATTATATGGGGCCCATAATGACATTTATTTTGTAGAGGGCCCTAGTCTATCTTTATTTGTATAAAGGACCCATAATGAAATTTATTTTGTAGAGGACCCTATTTTATATTCTAACTCAAGGGCCCTAGTCTATCTTTGTTTGTATAAGGGTTCCATAATGAAATTTATTTTGTAGAGGGCCATATTAT
>JAYRBW010060971.1:0-10543 GCA_036023295.1 Invenusta paracnida | reverse complement strand
CATATGTTTAGACAATTTGGAAGATAGCGAGGAGATAGCAACATTGGGAGTTAAGGGCGCAGAAACCTTGAAAGATATTAGTTCTAAAAAAACGATAATTTGCTTTTTGAAGTGGGGAATTATGTGCACGTTGGGTGTAGAAAACAATACACCAGGCATCAAACATTGCGAAGAATTAGTTGTGGAGATGACACAGACTGCATGCCAACCCCCAAACGAAGATCTTGCCTCCAAGCTGCCTTTAAATTCGAGCAGGACTGCCTATTCTGTGGCGTGGCTATCCCTACCAAATGCAATAGGGATGTATTTATGGTGAGAACGCATGCCTTTCGAATTACGATACTCACCCTATGTACAGAACGTAACGATGACTGGGTGAGACTGTCCAGCTGAGAATAATGTCTGTTCATGACCTGGTTGCTGCACGACAAAACGAAAATTGGTAAATCTTACTAAGATCTAATCTTGCGCAGTTTTGCATGGATTTTAGTGAGTCAATCTTACTAAGATCTGATATTTAAGATCCGAGTAATTTTCATTAATTTTCACTAAGATCTTAATACTTTTCATCAATTTTCAATAAGATCTTAGTAATTTTTACTAATTTATAACAAGATCTGATTAATTTTCACTAATTTCTACTAAGATCTGATTAATTTTCACTAAGATCTTATTACTTTTTACTAATTTCTACTTAAAGATCTGATTAATTTTCACTAATTTCTACTAAGATCTGACTACTTTTTATCTAGATAATTTTTTATTGTTTTTCCACAATTACGAGAGGAATAATCTATACCAATTGAGTTACAAATACTAAATCATGTTTAAGAAGTATAATGCACTCGCACCTAACGCCTTTGTTTGACGTTTTTCATTTTCAGACAAATTCAAATAAACGCCTTTCTACGTAAATCTAGACGTTTTTGATTCACGGCTCCTTTTGCTTCTTGCCAGGCGTTTTCTCCAAACCGTTTTATAACCGCTGCTGTAAGAGAATACATATTAGCATTTAACTTTTTTAAAGTAAATACTGCATAAAATTCCAAAACAATTAATAAGGTGTAACTAGTTACGCACAGATTTGAATAATATCTCAAAATAAGTCGAACTCTTTATTATGAGTTCATATAAGCTGGACATAGTTGGACCTTTAATAAAACCTAGTTAACTAAATTATTAGACTGTGACTTAACCAGCCGCACAATTTGTTCGCGCACACTTAAAAATTTGACAGAATGATAAAAGCAATACATATTTAATACCAATACCTAAAAGCTTTACTTCATAATAGACTGGAAATAGTGCACATTCTTTGTCCGAAAAAAAAACAAATGTGTTTATATCCATTTATGTAAATTTAAAAGTCAGAAACATGAAATGACAACATCTAAATCTAACTCGCCGCCAACATTGTACTTAGATATACCGAATTTCACACAATGGAAATATAATTTCGATTAACAGAATACACTACAAAGAGTGCACCCTACGATTATCGATTATCTATCCAGATATTCAATATAACATTTCTATATCATTTCTGTGAGAAATTATTATAGAAATGTTATTGTAAAATCGATGAATTAATTTTGGAGTTTCCATTCAACAGCAATATCAATGCATTATATCGTTAATTATTAAAATACTGTAAATAACCCCCTATAGAACGACTAATGCGTCTATTATACACAATATACATAATTGCGTATTTACCTCTCTATAACGATATACGGAATAGACAATATGCGCCTTTTGACTAAACAGGCATTGCATAAATAGGTTACTAACTGACACAATTAACAGCTTTGCTAAATAAAAAGATTATGTACTGATAATACCTACAAAGATATTTTACAATGATCAGCGACAACCAACCAGAAACGATTATGCATTATGTACCTATGTGTTAATTACCTATACTCTGTTTGCCTAAGTTAGCGTGCTAAAAATAGAATATATGTAACTTAAATGAGAAACAGTTTAGCATTAGGTTCATTTAACTAATTAATAATTGCCCGGTGTTTGCCTATTTGGTTTATTTTAAAATTACTATCTTTTTGGGGAGTATTTTTATCTTTGTATAATTTTAATTGCTTTTCTCGTAGTCAAATTATGTAAGTACTTTGTCTCAATTTTCCAATGTATTTTATTTTTCGGATACTCTCGACTTCTGTCTGTCTGTCTGTAGATTTGTATGAATATTTCTCTCTCTCTCTCTTCCTTATATCTATCAGGTATCCATTTTAATGTTCGCTTATATCTAAGTAACATTTTATGTGTACCCAATCCGATTTTATTATGTAAACATTTTATAACGTAATCATTCCGTGCTACCTATATAAACCGAATGTCCAGCTTGCACTATACATATTTAATCATTGTATGATTAGGACGATAGTCGAAATAGTACAATCAACTTTTTATCAGCAGCAAGTGGTCTCTCCTATTTTATTATTTTAATAATGCTGCCAAGGGAAGCCCAAACATCTATCTAATATGTAAATAGATCTGATTTACATCTGATCTGACCTTTCTGAATATATATATTTTATTTAAGAAAACTTGATTAAAATATCATTAATAAACTTTTTAATTATGAGACTTTGCATTATAAAGATAGTCAATGTACGTTTTTCGTTCCAGTAATACCGACCAGACTGTTGCCATTAAATAATCAATAATATGGCATCTCGAGATAAGGCGAAACTGTTGCAATCTTAATTTCACAAAAATCTTGACTGTGGAACATTGTGTGTGTTGGAGTGACGGTTAGCAAATTCGGTTATTACGAGGAAATGTCTGAATTCCACCCATATTCCTGAAATAGGTATACTGCTATATAATGATAACTTCCCATATGTAGCGAGATGGATATATAAGGAGCAGGTTTTGAGTGCTTATGAATAGAGCATTTACTGTGTTTATAACACACCTGACTATTTTACTAGTGCAGTCATAAATATTAATATTACGTCGATTTAATCTATTTAACGGTTATTCAATTCAATGAATCTAATCGCGCGGAACGCAATTGGGCAATTCCATTTCACTTTTTTGCAACGTTTGGTGGTAAAATATAAATGCCGTGTTATAGGTACGTATAAAAATAATGAAATATACCTACCTACTGCATTTTTCTACGAAGATTTCGAATTTTCGCACGAAAAGCACACAAAATTGAATTTTCCTATAGTTTCCCCAATTTATTTTTTAAATCGCTCTGACTACAAATTGAGCTATTTTCACGTATAATTAGCTCCAATAAATTACTAACTACATTATAGCTATTAATTAGCTACACATTTTCTCCTTATATTGTATACTACAAACATTCATCATGTGAGTAAATAAACTTGACAGAATCGATTAAACTAAATCTACAGATAGAACAATAAGAATACAGAAAAGAGCCAACAAGCGCAAACTAAACCAAAATCTATGATGCAATCGATAAAATGAAACTCACAATATAAATTATATACTAGAAAAATTGTAAATGAATAAATTTATTTCAAAGTGCACACTGGAAATATTTATTTGCAACATTAGGCTTCTTGTGTGTTGAGAGTATTTCGTATTTCATGATATAGCTAGCATTTAACTGTCCACGAAATAATATGTCTTGCCAACACGTCAAACATCAAGAGTTGCAAAGAGACAGCTGCAAACAAAGCCACCCAGCCTGTGCATAATATTCGGAAAGGGAATCCTAACCGCAATGTGCAATCCTGCTAATCTCATATTTTATATTACATTGGTGGTGATTTAGCCCGCGGTGCATACGACCCATAGACAGCGGGAGGGGTGTTGGTTGTGCTTCAATGCAGTTAGCTCGATATCAGAGGTCTACTCGGGATGTGTATACGCAATGTGAAGGCCTCTGAATGCACTCAAAGGATTGCTTAAATTATATAGGCTTATATTATGTTTGTGTCGATCATGGTTAGATAATCACTAGCATGCTGTGGACGTCGTTTTCAGTGTTCACTGTGTTTTACTAAGGCAAGGTTGTGTTTTCAGTGTTGGCTCATTACATGGAAGTCCAGGTAACTTTATATCCCTTTTAATTTATTTAAAATTCGTTTTTTGCATTTAATACCAGTTCAACATCAATCTCCACCAAAAACAACACATGTTAGTATATAAAATAGCTCTAAATAATAGACCAAATAGCTCTATTAATTCTTGATACGATATTTAGGTATCCTTCAAATATATCTGTATACAGCAGCATTCTAAACATATCTAAAACATAAAAGCATTTGTTGATAACTTCCAATGACGTAATTCTTTATACGCAAACAAAGGCTTTAAAACAGCAATTCATTTTGTCAGTAATTCATTTCAAGTCTAATGCGCAAACCATTATTTTAGCGTACATTGAGTATGAATCGATAGATATTTCGCTAAACTAACAGTCAGTTAATATTGTAAACTTCTATACAATAAATACATGGTGGTATAAATACATGGAGACGAGATGCATGCGATGAGTCATGCTAATTTCATGCAAGTAGAGCAATTGCCGGTTGAATGGAACAAAGTCTAAAAATAGAAAACCGCTTATTTCATTATAATATTATGTAAAATGCCAAATGCACATGCTGGTTATATTTATGCAAATAATAGGATTGGAGCACTGGGGCTATCATCTTTTTTAGATTACATATTTATCTACACAACTGTTTAGCTAAATTTTCTAAACTGTTTTTGGTTACGTCAGAACAATTACTGCTATTGTAGTTTGTACAATTACATTTGTTTGTTTTTTGGATATTTATGCTTGCTTTTATTGCTTTTGGATATACCTACTTTTTGTCTCCTATAATATGAAATTTCTTTGTTTTAAATGAAATTCCCTTTTTCACATAATTGCTTAGAGTTTTGAATGTCACTAGCAATTTTGTAAAATATTATATTTAAATATTACAGAAATTTTTATTTGCTACTTATACATTAAAAGTAGTCTAAGTGGTAGTTTATATATACGTGAATATTGGAAAGTTTGATTAATTTTTGATTTTGTGAGATTGTTCGGGAACATGCTATTAACATACAATTTATACATGGATGTGTTCAAATTAGTTACCTGTAATAATACCTGCCACATAACATTATTACCGAGGCAAAGTACATTAATAGGGCCCTATATTGCCAAAATTCTAAATGCGGTTTCTTTTATCTTCTTTTTTTAATTCGGCACTTGGCAATTTATAGTGATCTAACAACAATTGCGTAAAATATTAGTTACATAACTGCAACCATTATGCTCAAATGAATTGATGTTCTTGTATGCAATTTATTCCTATTCTCATTGTATGAAACAGGTAGATACCAATTATTCTACGTAATACATATTTTATTCTATGCTATTACTTATTACAACCTAAACTTTGGGCCATTAATCATAACATGAATATTTCGAATAATGTCTCCAAATAATTCTAGATAATCAAAAACACTTAGCATATACATGCATTTTTGTCTATTTGATATATTAAAAAAATACCCTTTTTTTAAGGCGGGTTATTTTTATCTTAGTAATTTTAATTTCTTTCTCGTAGTCCTATTATGTATGTACTTTGTCTCTATTTTTCAATGTATTTTATTTTTCCGATACTCTCGACTTCTGTCTGTCTATCTGTAGGTTTGTATGTATGTTTCTCTCTCTCTTCTCCTTATATCCATAGATATGGATTATATGTTGTTTAGCTCTACCAGAGAATTAAACAAGCAGAGATAGAGAACGAAGACTATTTATATATATATGCTTATACCTATTATGTATCGATTTATCTGTTCGTTTATGTCTAAGTAAAAGTTTATGTGCACCTAATCCGAGTTTATTATGTAATCATTTTATTACGTAATCATTTTGTGCAACCTATATAAACTGAATGTCCAGCTTGCACTATGCATATTTAATCATTGTATTATTAGGACGATAGTCGAAATATTACAATCAACTTTTTATCAGCAGCAAGTGCTCTCTCCTATTTTTATATTTTAATAATGCTGCCAAGGGAAGCCCAAACATCTATCTAATATGTAAATAGTAACATAATTTTAGTAATAATTTACATCTGATCTGACCTTTATGAATAGGTATATATATTTTATTTAAGGAAACTTGATTAACATATCATTAATAAACTTTTTAATAATGAGACTTTGCATTATACAGATAGTCGATGTACGTTTTTCGTTCCAGTAATACCGACCAGACTGTTGCCATTAAATAATCAATAATATGGCATCTCGAGATAAGGCGAAACTGTTGCAATCTTAATTTCACAAAAATCTTGACTGTGGAACATTGTGTGTGTTGGAGTGACGGTTAGCAAATTCGGTTATTACGAGGAAATGTCTGAATTCCACCCATATTCCTGAAATAGGTATACTGCTATATAATGATAACTTCCCATATGTAGCGAGATGGATATATAAGGAGCAGGTTTTGAGTGCTTATGAATAGAGCATTTACTGTGTTTATAACACACCTGACTATTTTACTAGTGCAGTCATAAATATTAATATTACGTCGATTTAATCTATTTAACGGTTATTCAATTCAATGAATCTAATCGCGCGGAACGCAATTGGGCAATTCCATTTCACTTTTTTGCAACGTTTGGTGGTAAAATATAAATGCCGTGTTATAGGTACGTATAAAAATAATGAAATATACCTACCTACTGCATTTTTCTACGAAGATTTCGAATTTTCGCACGAAAAGCACACAAAATTGAATTTTCCTATAGTTTCCCCAATTTATTTTTTAAATCGCTCTGACTACAAATTGAGCTATTTTCACGTATAATTAGCTCCAATAAATTACTAACTACATTATAGCTATTAATTAGCTACACATTTTCTCCTTATATTGTATACTACAAACATTCATCATGTGAGTAAATAAACTTGACAGAATCGATTAAACTAAATCTACAGATAGAACAATAAGAATACAGAAAAGAGCCAACAAGCGCAAACTAAACCAAAATCTATGATGCAATCGATAAAATGAAACTCACAATATAAATTATATACTAGAAAAATTGTAAATGAATAAATTTATTTCAAAGTGCACACTGGAAATATTTATTTGCAACATTAGGCTTCTTGTGTGTTGAGAGTATTTCGTATTTCATGATATAGCTAGCATTTAACTGTCCACGAAATAATATGTCTTGCCAACACGTCAAACATCAAGAGTTGCAAAGAGACAGCTGCAAACAAAGCCACCCAGCCTGTGCATAATATTCGGAAAGGGAATCCTAACCGCAATGTGCAATCCTGCTAATCTCATATTTTATATTACATTGGTGGTGATTTAGCCCGCGGTGCATACGACCCATAGACAGCGGGAGGGGTGTTGGTTGTGCTTCAATGCAGTTAGCTCGATATCAGAGGTCTACTCGGGATGTGTATACGCAATGTGAAGGCCTCTGAATGCACTCAAAG
This sequence comes from Invenusta paracnida, assembly GCA_036023295.1. Taxonomy (NCBI): domain Eukaryota; kingdom Metazoa; phylum Platyhelminthes; order Proseriata; family Coelogynoporidae; genus Invenusta; species Invenusta paracnida. Next base: position 3,076 of record JAYRBW010060971.1, on the reverse strand, counting down.
GATTGCTTAAATTATATAGGCTTATATTATGTTTGTGTCGATCATGGTTAGATAATCACTAGCATGCTGTGGACGTCGTTTTCAGTGTTCACTGTGTTTTACTAAGGCAAGGTTGTGTTTTCAGTGTTGGCTCATTACATGGAAGTCCAGGTAACTTTATATCCCTTTTAATTTATTTAAAATTCGTTTTTTGCATTTAATACCAGTTCAACATCAATCTCCACCAAAAACAACACATGTTAGTATATAAAATAGCTCTAAATAATAGACCAAATAGCTCTATTAATTCTTGATACGATATTTAGGTATCCTTCAAATATATCTGTATACAGCAGCATTCTAAACATATCTAAAACATAAAAGCATTTGTTGATAACTTCCAATGACGTAATTCTTTATACGCAAACAAAGGCTTTAAAACAGCAATTCATTTTGTCAGTAATTCATTTCAAGTCTAATGCGCAAACCATTATTTTAGCGTACATTGAGTATGAATCGATAGATATTTCGCTAAACTAACAGTCAGTTAATATTGTAAACTTCTATACAATAAATACATGGTGGTATAAATACATGGAGACGAGATGCATGCGATGAGTCATGCTAATTTCATGCAAGTAGAGCAATTGCCGGTTGAATGGAACAAAGTCTAAAAATAGAAAACCGCTTATTTCATTATAATATTATGTAAAATGCCAAATGCACATGCTGGTTATATTTATGCAAATAATAGGATTGGAGCACTGGGGCTATCATCTTTTTTAGATTACATATTTATCTACACAACTGTTTAGCTAAATTTTCTAAACTGTTTTTGGTTACGTCAGAATAATTACTGCTATTGTAGTTTGTACAATTCAATTTGTTTGTTTTTTGGATATTTATGCTTGCTTTTATTGCTTTTGGATAAACATACTTTTTGTCTACATTAATATTAAATTTCCTTGTTTTAAATGAAATTCCCTTTTTCACATAATTGCTTAGAGTTTTGAATGTCACAAGTAATTTTCTAAAATATTATATTTAAATATTACAGACATTTTTATTTACTACTTATAGATTAAAAGTAGTCTAAGTGGTAGTTTAAATATACGTGAATATTGGAAAGTTAGATTAATTTTTGATTTTCTGGGATTGTTCGGGAACATGCTATTAACATACAATTTATACATTGATGTGTTCAAATTAGTTACCTGTAATAATACCTGCCACATAACATTATTACCAAGGGAAAGTACATTATAATAGGCCCATTATTGTCGAGATTCTAAATGTGGTTTATATCTTCAGTTTTCAATTCGGCATTTGGCAATTTATAGTGATCTAACAATAATAGCGTAAAATATTAGTTACATAACTGCAACCATTATGCTCAAATGAATTGACGTACTTGTATGCAATTTATTCCTATTCTCATTGTATGAAACAGGTAGATACCAATTATTCTACGTCATACATATTTTATTCTATGCTATTACGTATTAATACAATCTAAACGTCGGGCCATTAATCATATAGAATGAATATTTCGATCTCCTAATCGATTTTTGTTTATATGTCTACATATATATAGTGTATGAATTAGGTAATTGTATGTCTCCAAATAATTCTAGAAAATCTATAATAATAATAATATTTATAACTAATTTCATTCAATAAGTACAAATACAATGCATTTTATAATTTTACAGCATAAATAATACACAAATGTGGTACAAAGAAAAGGAAAATTGGTGGCTCTTTCGAGATCAAGCCGATCACCCAAGCTTATAAATGAAAAGATATACAATACAATAATTAAGTGCGAGTAAATATATTCCAATTAAATAAGTTCTAGTTTAATATGATAAGAAGCAGCAGAGTTAAATGTAGAATTAGATCAGGAGATTAATATAGATATTTCAGACAAAGCAGAACACAAGTATGTTTCATTTGAAAGTTAATATACATACAATATAAAGTCATACATACATACATATATTACATATACATACAAATAATTACTGGCATGTTAAATTAAATAAATATGTCATTGATGGAAGACAGTTTCTGATGATTTAGGTTAGCTGTTGATAGTGTGACTTATAACTGGTATTACCTATTTGTTGTACACTGTGAGGTAATGTGTGTTGTATGTATGTGTTATATAAAGCGTACATTATAAAGGGGTAATTTTTTTATTAGTTAACTATAGCCCTATGTAATTGTTTACATAATGTTTCAGAACATTTTCCTTAGCATGTATCTGTGTGTAAATATTTTTATAGGACTTGCTAGCTCATTCCATAGTATAGAAGCTTCATCAATTATTTTATTTTTATAGTTGTAAGCTATAGAGTAATAATACAAAGAGAGTTCACTCGGACAAAAAAGCGTAAATATGTTTGTTTAAATATTCAGAGTTCGCCAATTGATATTCCCGCCAATATGCGATGTAATTTATGTCTAAAACAGTATAAAAGATCGAATTTCAAACTGGCAAATGTACAAGATATAAAGTATTGATATAAAAAGTAAAAATACAGAAATGTGCGCCAGAATTAGAGCTACAATAATATGTAATTTATAAGAGTATAGTTTGAATAATAAAAAAGTTTTTCGATAGCGGTAATAACTAGTTTTGCCTACTTTTAAGCCCTAGGAATACAAAATAAAGTGCCCGTACAATATAGACTATGCATACCAAATAAAGTAGGCAGAACTAGTTAATTGCCGCTATTGAAAAACTCTTTTGGTATTTAAGCTATACTCCTATAAATTACATTTTATTGTAGCTATACATTCTGACGAACATTTTTCTATTTTGGTGCAGTTTTAAAATTATGGATTTTCTTCTTTAATCAAAAGAGTGAGCCTTCTTTACAATCCTATATTCTTTGGTCACTATAGTGTAGACCAAACAATTATGGTTTTATATGATGTTATTATTACTACTTTATAGCACGTGTTATTAAATATAACTTTTCAACTTTTTTCGTTTTGATCGAATGACTTATTTAAATTTTATTAAAAATAGATTTTTATTTATAATATACTACTAAACACTTCTCATAGGTATAAAATAGTATGTTACCTT
>JAYRBW010060969.1:0-10545 GCA_036023295.1 Invenusta paracnida | reverse complement strand
GCGTCTCTCACAGCACTGATTCCTTTGCTGGCAGGAATATTGGTATACAGAGACACAATGTCCAAAGTAAATAAAAAAGAAGAGAGGGAAAGAGATGAGAGGAGAGGGGAAGAGATGAGAGGAGAGGAGAGGGGAAGAGATGAAAGAAGATAGGAGAGGAAAGAGATGTAAGGAGAGGAGAGTAGAGGAAAAATCGAAAGGGATGGAAAATAGAGTGAGCATAAATTCTTAGTTAATGCAACAAGTCCTATTTTGTGTAAATGAGTAGATGCACTTGGTAGATCCTCTTAAATTCTGCAGAATCCATTTATTCGCCTGTCTTTCTGACTCGCTCGCAACTTGTTCGTAAATATGATATCCTCCCAGTACAGATTATAATCCTGTATCTTTCTCTCTCTCTCCCTAGTCTCTGGATATTCTATTCCGCTTTTTATTTCAATTGAAGGAAAGTCTTGAGACTTCTGAGTTAGTTAGTTAGTTAGTTACCGAGAAGTAGGGAGAAGAGAAGAGAAGATTATAGTTGCGGCGCTTGATAGTGAACGCTCTTCTATACTCCGGCGTCTTGAGAGAGGAGAGAGAAGAGGTTAAACTTCTTCCACAAATTGATTAACCTGTCCGTGCTATCGCTTCAAGCAGCTCAATTTCCTTTCTCTCTTGGGAGAATGGGGATTAAAAACTACCGCCGCCAAAATAGAGAGAGGGAGGGGAGTGGAACGGAGCTGCCACAGACCACCTCCTAGAGCCTCCTTCTTTGTGGCGTTGTTCCACTTCTTCGATTGTGCCTTCTCTCCTATATCTTAAATGTCCAAAGAGTACACAGGGGGTCAAGAAGCAGAGGTGGAGTCTTCCCTCCCTATGTCTCTGGCGTATTATTATCAAGAGCTGCTTATTTTTGTTTATATGTTTTATATGTATCTATATAGGCTTTCAAGTGGCTCTGCTCTGCCCAATCCAGCATGTGTGTGATCTGTTTGGGATCTCACCTAGCTATAGAGGCAAACATCGGGGGGGGGGAGAGTATTGAACATTTCCGCAGACAAACATTTGCGCACGAGAGATGGTCCAGACTAAAAAATGGAACAAAATGTTCCCCAGATTAGACGAGTGTTTTCAATATTATAGTTTTAGGTGATTTAGTAGGCATTATGTTACAATTCTCTGGCAGGGTGGTTCTATGAATGTTGAAACCAAAGTAACTCATGCTTCGCTCAAATGATATATATAATATAATGGTGTATAGGTTAAGTTTCCAGCCTAAAGCTATTTTTAGAGGAATCAAGTTAGAAATGAGGTATTCCATTAAATTTAGGCTTCTATAAATGACTTAGCGCTCATATTTCTCCGCGTAGATATAATAGGTAGGTGGTCAACGCCTAATTTAACCGAGTTCAACAAATATGATATTATTAATGTTGTAGTTAGTATTTAAATTGTTTTATTGATTTCTATTTAACCTTATCATCGATCATTAAAACGCCAGTGTTTATGCCCCCATTTTTTCGTGTGAAAGCTTCCCCCAACAATACACACAGACAATGGACTCATCTTCTTCGTGTTTCCAGCCTCTATATTCATTATATGGACCCGCGAACAAGTATTGTTCTATAATCATAAACTCTCGGCTGGGAGGCATCTATTTGAATTCCTGGAAGGCTTCTTCTGGACTGTTTTTAGGGAACAATAGAGCCTCCCAAATTAGTTACCTCCTGACGCTGAGGTTCCATTATACATACCCCGTCAGTGGTCTTTGCCCTTCCTTCCTTGCTTTCTTCATCAATGCAAGTCTCGTTTTTAAAGAGGCGTCCATTTATTATATTCTTCAACTGGCAGGCTTCTGGTTGTTGTTTCACTACCTGTTTGATTACACATATATGCATAAAACAGACATAAAGCGAACTGGGGATGAATATAATATATGTGTTGTATAACAAATTTAGTTATTGTCCTAGCCAGGGCTATTCCCCGGGGGAGCTGTTGCAATTTGTATATATAGTATATACAATTATGGATGGCCGTGTCTTTTTAATTATGCATCTTTTTGTGATCTGTCTGCGGAAAGATATACAGATACCCCCTTTTTATAGAACAATGAATAGCATTGAACAACAATGAACAGCAATGAACAGCATTGAATAGATTATAATACTGATACGCCGTCGTGCATACATATGTCGATGTTGAATGAGTTGAATTATGATCCTGCGCCGATACAAATACTCTGACTTCAACAGTCAGCCTTCTTCTTGGCGGCCCGTCTGTTTCTATACACTTAGTATGGTCGTATTTAGTTTGAGTACATTATTAATCCATAGACGTGGAATGTATTAATGCAATACACATAATAAGCAGAATTCAGCCTCTTGGTTTGAACTGACTCTTCGTCGAAACTCATAATCGAGGATGTAATATGGGTCGATATTGTTGTTGATTCATTAATTATTATCAGTTGCGTGTGTTAGTGTAATATATATATGACTACAGCTATCATTAAGTGGCTATTTATAGTGATCATATTAAGTCCTATTTATATCATATGTTAGGTTAGCTTGAGTTATGCTGTACACAGTTTTGGTATATGAATTGAGTTCGACTTGGTGCAAATGACGTTGTGAAAGGATATGTGACGTAAAATATTATGAAAGGTGTTCAAGCTGTCGAAGGGCTGCATTTAAATAAGGAATTTTTCTCTTTCTCTTCAATATTACTTCTTTTTGCTAAATTATTTTCTTTCCTATTTTCTTCTTCTTTTCGTCTGTTATTCCTCTGTTTTTTTCTTTTTTCTTTATATCTCCTGTTTTTCTACATTTTTATTTAGCGCCTATATTTCCGTCCCTTCTTCCCAGCCTCATTATATTAGTTTCCCTCTTTTTAATCATAATACGCTCTTCTTCATCGTCTTTCCTTTCTCCTATACTTCTTCTCAACTTCAAATTCTTCCTCATCCTCTCTCTCTCTACCGACACATTTTGAGGCACACACATAGGTACAGTCAACCCAGTCGTCCGTGACACATTTTATAACTGAGACAGCTCACGGAATGTACAAAATCACTTTCGCCGAGAAAATTACAACCGTTACAAAATAGACGAGCGAAAATAGGCTGAACTGAAGAGTCGCTGGAGGTTAGTCCAGTGTGGCGTCTCTCGATTGCGAGCGTGTCAAAATGGACAGCTAACATCGATATTGATTGATTGATTAATTCCTCGATACAAGATGAAACCTCTCTTTGGCTTCGTTCTCTCTCTCTCTCTCTCTCTCTTTCCTTGTCTCGTCTTGTCTCGCTCTTCAAGCTATTTAGATCCGGTTGGTGATAATGATTGCTCTGTGTATATTTAGACATACATTGTCGCAACTTATATTCCCATGATTTCAGAGACAAAACAAAGGGCGAATTCCATGCTTCTTGGTGTCCTATGTGAGGGTTTTGTTCACTAATTGGATCTCATTTATTGACACACAGTGTTATAAGTTGTAAGTTATTCGCGGGCAAGGCCCCCTCCCCCCCCCCCTCCCTTCGGAAAGCTACTTATACGTTTTATTTGACATTGACAGAAAGACAGACAGAAAACAGAGAATTTTTGTCACATTGCATTCGTGCAAATTCAATTTAAAACGTTTTTCGAATAATAGATAACGTTTAAGTGATTATTGTCGCCATATAGTAATCTAATGTTCTGTTATGCACGTGCGAAAACGCAAAAGTGCTCTGACGCTACCGCCTCGGCTGTATTTTATATCTAAAACCTTTATATACCACATTAACTATTTAATAGATAAAGGCTGAGAAAATAGTACTATCAAACATATGTTTTCAATAAATCGATATATATGAAAATGATTTGATAAGATGATTTTTGGCCCTTTAAATAATATCGAAAATTCATAATCGAATTTAGAAATTCACGGAGCATTTTTTATTAAACTAAATTATTTATTATTACATGTTTTTAAAGTGACCTATTTTTAAATAATTGATTGGATATAACGTGGCCTCTTTCTTGGTATTGGTATACTCCTCGAAATTAGAGCTCTGTAATTCGATATTATATTATTTCTTAATTGGTAAGCACAGATTTCCTAATCACTGTGGGATATTGATTAATAGGCTAGATGTAGGGTTTCATTAATTAGGAGTTGGGAATTTTTATCGTACATTTAAATAATCATTTAGGAGTTTAGGGAATTTTATCATACCTTAAAGGATTCATTTAGGAGTTTATGGATTTTTTTATCATTCCTTTAAGGAATCATTTAAGAGTTAGGAGACAATATTTAGGAATTTATTAATTTTCACAAAATATGGTTATATTAAAAATATACTACTGAAATTTAGAACAAGTAGTATATATGTAAATTATGAATAATTGTCACTTGGTTATGGTTTGCCTCTGTTTAATCAAAACGTATTAAATAAGGCTGTTCCCGGTTCCCCTAATTTTTTCTCTTAAATGCGATTTAATAATGTCATTGTGCATGCAAAATTTGAAATTCCATCGTAATTTGAATGACGCGCGCAATTTTTACGTTGCTAAGAGACAAATGTTTTTTTAATTCCCGAGCACTTTTAAATTTGAATCTGGTGCCACATACAGCGCGCGTTCCTTAAATACTGTTCCAGTCCTGTCATTGGCTGACTGTACTCGATTGTGATTGGCCAGGAAGGGGGGGTGGAGGTTGAGTTAGGGATCACCCACTCCTACTACTTACAGAAAACTCGTAAAATGTGCAATTCTGTTGTAAATGCCAACCAAATTTAAAGTATATAAGTTGAGAAAAACAGGTATAAGCCGGAGCTGCGAAATAGATGTTATATTTTACCCAAATTTTCGCTGTAAGAGAGAGAGCATATTATATGCACCGCAGCGTATAGCGATTGCATCACCAGATTATCTTAACATAGTTTATCTCATAGCTTAGTGTGTAGTACAAAGATCGATAAAGATAAAATAACAAAGGCCAACATACATTTTCTTGAGAGAAAGACTATTCCTATACAAAGTACGTTATACAGTATATGCAATAAGTACATAGTAGAATCAATTAAATGAAAATTAATTAGAATATTAGATCAGAAATATTTTATATGAAAATATTACAGCAAAAGCAAAAAGGACTTAGATATAATTGTAAGAGTCAATAATTGAAAATAAATAGATTAAAATATTCTATATGAAAATATTACAGTATTTACAAAAAGTACTTAGTGTAAGAGATGTAAATAGATTAATTAAAAAATGAGATCAAAACTGCTTTCCTCCCTGGAGTTGATCGCCGCTCCTTTTCCCGAATGAGGATAGCTTCCTTCGCCCTCAATCCAACAGTACAGACGTCGCTCGCGAGGACGGGTGTCTCGAAGTCGGCATTGCATGTCAGTCGGTGCTTGTATATATCGAACTCTTAATCTGGTGATGCAATCGCTATACGCTGCGTTGCGTTTAATATGCGCTCTCTCAAAGGTTTGTCAGATATAAGACGAGGCTGTCGTCTTACAGCGAAAATTTGGGTAAAATAGGTATAACATCTATTTCGCAGCTCCGGCTTATATCTGTTTTTCTTAATTACTCTGCTGCCAATATAACAAGGATATACACAACTTTCTACTATATAAGTTGATATTATTAATGTTGTTATTATTTGCAAAACAAAGTTTCAAATTGGTTTTGATTCGAAGATAGGTATATATATATTAGAAAGAACAGTAACCAGAGAGAAAACACAGTCACTTGAGATAGCGCAAGGAAAAGTACAACTTGGACGTTTTAACTAGAATTGGCCTCTTTTTTTATAATAAAAATGTGAAATAAAACTAATTGTTGGCAGCAATTAAAACACGTCTGATTTATGATATCGTCAGAGTATCCTGTTCCTTTGTCCATTCCTATATATTGCCATTGGTATTGTCAAATGTCATGAGGCCAGATGGACGCAGTTGTAAACCGAGGTAGGTAAGTTTGTCTCGGGCAGTAAATCAGAATTATCGAGAGAGTAATAAGTTCTGTTCGAAGGAGAGATTTAGATGTGACTGCGAGCGAGAGAGGGCACTGAATGAAACGGGGCACTGTTGAACGATTTATGTCCGATGATATCGAGTGTGAGAGATAAAATGTGAGGCGAAATTTAGCCGGAGAGCCAGCCCTGTTTTATTTATTTTAGTTGGGAGATTAAACTGTGGATATACCTACTAGGTTTGTATCAATTTGAGAGTTGTATAGAAGTGCTCTGAAATACACGACTGTTATACGCACCTTTGTATGTAGGTCATCTTTTCGTTTATGGTCATGACAATTATTGGCAGTTCCTAGGCTATTAAAATCTATATTGATATTACAAGATCAGAACTATACCCGCCTTTCGTGTATAATTGTTTTGTAATATAACTTGCAACTTTTCTAGTCTTCAAGGCACGCTGGCCAATCATTTTCTTGGCCTCAATAAAGGAATCCATGGAATATACAGCTAAATTAAATCATCCTTTAAAGTAAAATAGTGGCTCCATAGTAATGTATTCAAATTATACATTTGATATAATGAATTGCCATGCTGTACTTAATGATCCAGCAGTGTACGATATTATATTACGGTTGACTGATGCATAAATCTAGTTCCCTATAATTCTTATAATAATGTTCTGTTTGAGGAGTGAGAGGAGAGAGGAGAGGAGAGATGAGAGAAGAGAGAAGAGAGGAGAGAGGAGATGAGAGGAGAGGAGAGAGGAGAGATGAGAGAAGAGAGAAGAGAGAGGAGAGGAGAGGAAAGGAAGGCTTAAACTTAATTGAATAATCAATACACACTAATTTGCTCGATTGTATTCAATTATTTTTGTTAAATTGTGTAGAAATATAAAACAAAGCACTCTCGATTCTTCTAAGGATTATACAAAAAAAGGACTCACGGACTGTAAATATTGAGTCTTCTTTTAAGAGCGTCTACGATAGGTATGTATAACTATAATATTTCTTAGTAAATGGGCGACAAAGCTGAATTATTTAATATCCTCAAAAGTTTCCCGAACAAGTCTGACTGAAGACTCGCCAGGAATCTCGGCAGGAATGCAAGTTCACATGATTCACCCTCCGCCATGTGACATCCTATCTCAGCCTCGCTACTAATCTAGCGTCTGCGGTGTTTATTTTCTCGTTTGGAGGTCGCAAGTGTCACGCTCACCTGTTCACGCTCCCAGAAACAACTGTTGATGGGGGGGGGGGATCACCCAGTATACACATATTACACAGGAAGTCGCTAGCGGCGCATTGTAACCATTATATTGCTGAACACATAACAAGTATTATGAAGGCGTTTGAATGTATTTTCTGAATTGCTTTGTGTCGTATTTATCCATCGGTGTGGAAGCTGTTGGAATCGACCAATTAGTTGTAATAACTCGATCCTCATTTTCTTTCTGCCACAATTATGGTTAGTTAGTTAGTTAGTTTTCTTCGTCATCCTTTGTTTCTCCATTATTGGGTCTTCCGGCTTCATCTTTATCGTTGCCATGGTTACTTACATACTGATGCTTTAGTGCTTATCCGGCTTCAATTAATGATGTGAAATTAATGCACTGTGCAACTAAAATATTGCCTATTTGAAGTGTGTCTGTTTGGCCCCGATCTAAATCAGACCTTCTTTCGCTCCCGCACTCGTGACCGCTCGTTAGGCCACGCTACAAACATGATTTTTATAGTTCCTAGAAGATTTGAGAGTTTTAGCATGTCGTCTAACATATTCTAATGAAAATTGGTCAAAAATATTTTTTAATGATAAATTAGGAGAAGCGTGCGCTTTCAAAAATGGAATTTTGAAGAAAAAATCATATTTTTAGTAAAACATATTTTTATTGTACTTTCTTAATTATTACATAAAATTGATCAGTACCACAAAGTTTCATCTGTTTTTACAGAGATTTGAATTTTTTAATAAAATGTATGTTTTTCTCATTTTTTATTAAAAAAGGTGTGTTTTATTGTGATTACGTGATCCTGTGATCATTTGGGGTGCAAAATAGTGAATATGGCGCTTTAAACTGTAGAACTTTATTTTAAGAAAAATCATCGAATCATACCTTTAAAAATCACAGCAAAAAAACAGGAAGGTTATAGGGTTAATTTATCGATTTTATTTCATAGGGCTATCTCTCTTCTCTCCGCTCCTTTCCTCTCCTCTCCTTTCCTCTCCTCTCCGCTCCTCTTCTCCATCCTCTCTTCTCTTCTCTTCTCTTCTCTTCTCCTCTCCTCTCCTCTCCTCTCCTTTCCTCTCCTCTCCGCTCCTCTCCTCTCCTCTCCTTTCCTCTCCTCTCCGCTCCTCTTCTCCATCCTCTCTTCTCTTCTCTTCTCTTCATCTTCTCCCCACAACTCCAGTTTCTACTATTACCTCTCGTAAAAACACACCACCAGAAACTCAAAAGCCCAACTCAAAACCTCCTCCACACCAATAGCTCCACTCTTTCTCTCTCTCCTCAACACGCCCATTATACCAATCCTTGCCTTTGATCCCACCGCCCCCAAACCAACAAAACTCCGGGGTACACAGTATTTATTCCTTCCCGCAGTATAGAATGCACCACAATCTCAGACGTATTTTCATTTCATTGCTCTCACTAAACACTGCAAATCTTTTTCTTACGGTGCCGCACCGTTTAATCCACCCGTGCAGCATGGAATTCACCAACCAAACTATTTACTGGGTCATATATCATTGATGAAGCTCTCCATCCTTCAAGCATCCACTCTCACGGCCGAGTGAATGCCAAGGAAGGAAACGGCATTTTCCGAATTACTGTCAATCAATGACTTTCTTTCCTTAACACTCGCAATTCTTTGGAAGACATTGAGCTCACAGAAAGCTGGACTAAAATCGAAGGTTGCGCTTATACTTCCTATAATGTACGGTGTACACACTGATGATGCTAATTATAAACAGAAAACGGAGCGGAACGAAATACGACGCGCTTTGTGGGGATCAATTGGAGAGCTGGTTGTCTCGGTGATTTTAGATTGCAGGAGAAACTTTCTATTTCCTTGATATATATGTATTATATAATTAGAGAACGTCAGGGGCGATTCTGCTCTAATTAAATTGGAGAAGCTTTGATTCTGCTTTGCAAATAAAAACATATAATTGTATATATTATGTAGAAGCCGGAACTTCTGAATGAATGATTTATTTGAAAAAGAAATATTCGTTGTTCGAGTAACCACGTGTTATGAGGAGCGCTCAGTCTTAAACTGAAAATCCACCCTAGTATAAATAGGTTGTGAAGAGGAATGTGATTACGTCATCGGATTAAAACTAAGCTGTAGAGATTACGTAATTTAAAAGCTATTCGGTAAATGAATATGGAAGAGCTCCGCAGTGCAGGCGGTACTTAAGTCAGAAAATCAATAAGCAGCTTGTGCAGCTTATTGATTTTCTGTTTGAAGTACCGCCAATTTGGACGGTATTTTCCATGTTTATTTACCGAATTACTCTCTTTCTCTCTTTTAACCCTGGGACGTAAGCTTTGGGATTCTTGAATGCCGACGACAGTATAGTTATAGTTAGTGTATAATAACTTTTACATTTGTGTGACAACAGAAAATATGTCTAATATTCTTCTTAAATAGAGAGGATTGTTATGCCGTCTGTATGGTGGATGCACCCTAGAATTCTTCCCTGGTGCATAATACAGTGGATGTTGTTTTAATGAGTCCCACCTGTATAATATGCAGTGTTTTCTTGCGGTGACAAGCAAGTAGCCGAGTGTGGATGTGTAGATCCCTCCAACACCTTGTAACGCACAGTTGGGTGATATGTATAGTCGATGATCTTCTCATGCCTATAATATTCCTTCTCGTACAACCTCAATTCTTAAGTATGTAATGTGTATAATGTAATTTAAACCGCCACACCTTTTTTCTCTCATTTGAGCTCGTATACAAAGGAGCTTGTGTATATACCCACATATATTCTTGTGCACAAATGATTACTCTAGTAATTATTTCTATCTTTTTTTTCTATTATTCTGTCAAATACTTTGTAATGTTTTATTTGTTTAGCATTTCTCGATGACTAAGTATTGTCTGAGTATCATATTTTCTCCTTAATTACATATATTTGTTTTCACATATTATATTAAGAAAGTTTTGAAGAGCAAAAATCCTATATTTTCCTCCCCTTTCTCTCCACTCTTAATCTTAAATTTTTCAACTCAAGCCTTATATTTAAATGGAATAATTGTACTTTAAAATTTAAAGGAATTGTTGTGTAATAATCAGTTATAAGTTTATTTTACCCTGATTAAGAAATTGTGTCGAAAGTAGGTATATAATATAGTATTGAATTAGATATTCTATTAATTTGTTTTATTTTTTATAGATTATTTGGTACCACTTCTTTTTTATCTCTTCTCTTCTCTTCTCTTCTCTTCTCTTGATCTTCTCTTCTCTTCTCTTCTCTTCTCTTCTCTTCTCTTCTCTTCTCTTCTCTTCTCTTCTCTTTTCTCTTCTCTTCTCTTCTCTTCTCTTCTCTTCTCTTCTCTTCTCTTCTCTTCTCTTCTCTTCTCTTCTCTTC
>JAYRBW010060968.1:0-10545 GCA_036023295.1 Invenusta paracnida | reverse complement strand
AACAAAGAGGGGGGTGGAGTAGTGGGACACCTTCTCTACTACTAATACATATCTAATAAGTATGTTAAAGTTGGAAATTATTTCGAATTTTTAATTGTCTTTGTGATTATCACTAAAAATGAAATAACACGCTATCAAATAAAACTGCAGAATGGAGTCATAAATAGGCCTCTTTTCTCGTCGATATCACGAATTGCAAAATGTTATATTCATAACTTGAAGCACCTATCTATATTCAAATTATAAATGGTAAAATATTTTTACCAAATACCAATATTAGCCATTCATTTCTATTCTTACAACTCTTAAATACATAACAACATATGTTTGAGTACTAACTATTATATATGTATAGTAAGTGTTAATTTAAAAAGGCGAATACCTGTGACATTAAAATATAAGCTTCAAAAGTGGATTGCAATCACAAAACATTATACGAAATAATTGTCGGAAAATTACGAAACCTTTCTTTTTCACTGACACCCTTGCTATATAGCTATTGCAAGAGTTAAATGTACGTATATCGCCTGAAATTAATGTACAAGTTTCCTGTCCCAATAAATAAGATTACATATTTAGAAATTAATGACATAAATGCAACTGTACGAGATTACGGTATATGTAGGCTGCTAAATCATAACTTCTGTACTTAATCAAGGACAATATAACAACTTATCTCATTTCAGAGACTTTATCATTTTGTTTCGACTAACAAGCTCTGTAGTAGTCAGTAAAGTTGGTCGAAAGCGGAGATTTGATGGAGCTGTTCGCCAGAACTTTGACATTATATTAATTGTGGATTGTATTATTTACTTTCCACTTAAGCAAGCAAGCTGTGACGTTATCTCTGTTGTAATAACGCTGATTATTGGATTTGATTGTGTTTACTGTTCTTAAAACGGTTTCCTAATAATATTGTCAATTAATAATGAATGTCTAACCGCCCACAAGATCCCAATTAAATTCAGATGTCTGAATATGTTGATTAAAATATACGAGATTTTTTTATGAGTCTTCCCAGTGTAATCGAAATATTGATGATAAACTACCAAAATATACATCCTTTAGATTAAAAGAAATATTAGATTTCATTGAAATGTTGTCAATAAGATAAGAAGTCATCAAACTCAAATTCAAAAACAATTGTCTTAAATTTAATTTTATTAAAAACGAAGATTTTAATTAACTATAATTTACATATAAGAATGAAGCAACCTTGCAAATAAATGTAAATATAGTAAAGGTTAAACTAACTATTAAATATAGTGAACTACCTTCTTAAAAGGATACAAAAGTATATCTATAGGTGTATATATTAACCACCTCCTCCTCCCACATTCAATTTTATTGTAATTTTTAAATGACCAAATCAAGCAATATAAACTTCCATGACATTTTATAAAATAAATTGTTATAACTGTTTGCGTTATTTATTGTGCACCCAAAGCGGTGCTCAAATTACACTATCCTAAAAATATACCCATTTTATCAAAAATGAGTAAAGCATTCTTTTTTAGCATAAATAAATTCTTATTCGGGTATTCAATAATTTCATGTAATAATTTACAAAGTAAAATAAAATTATGTTTTCTTGCAGAAAATATGATTTTTTACATTTAATAATTTTTTTAATAGTAAAATTACACTTTTTACCTATTTTTCATAAAGAACATTTTTTAACATTTTCTAACGAAACATGTTACAAAACATTTCTACTCTATTAGTATCTAAGGCACAAAAACCAAGTATAGATAGGGATTAAGGGTTTTAAAATAATATTAATGAAAATAATATATACGTTTATATTAAAAGACAGATAAAATAAGTACAATTAATTGTATAATTAGAATTGAGACCAATTTTATATATTCTTATGTATAATGCATAACTGTAGAGGAAAACACACTTTTCGGCATCAACATTTTTTCGCGCTAATTATGGAGTGAGAAAGCGAGAATTACAGAGTAAAGAACACTATATATAACATTTTGTAAGTCTGCACCATTGAGATCTGTTTTTCATAACGACGGAGCATGCTTGTAGTGTCATATAAGCTTGGAGATTCTTCAGGTACATACTTGGTGCAGATGGCTACCTCGGTGGAGCACCGCAGCTAGAGATCTCCAAATCAGAAGTACCTACGTGAACAGGTGATGGAGCGCGTAGTTTAGCGATACGTCAGTGGATCCGCGGGCGCATTTGTCTCAGGAGACTTATCAAAAGGCAGCTGGCCAGATTTCTGATATACTTCGGCTGTGGTAGCTCTGGATAGCACCATGCTTCAGCACTACAATGTGGCTATTGGGGATAGTGTTTGTTACAATAATATGATCATCTGGAGAGTTTGAAGTCCTCACATGAATGGTGATTGGATAAACGCACTCAACTTAAACCTTCACTTTAAAACCGCCGAAGACTGGAATAGCATTCTAGATGAGGTTTGATACGTTTCCTGGCAACCCAAGTCTCGGTTCGATTAAATTGTCAAAGATGAACAATTTTCACAAAATATGTGTCTTTGTATCAACAATTTACTAAATAAATAATGTGACTAGCGACCACTCAAGGTAAAGAATTAATTAAAGTTGCTCAGTATTACTATATATTACCAAGTCAAAAATAGTAAAAGACACCTACAATTTACAATATTGACACTTTGTCATGCCTGTATTACATAAACTCACATTGTAAGATTGGTGCTGTAGATACAATATACCTTTACACCACTATTTCTGCAGGAGCTAAAATTACACAAATTGGCAAATAGCAAAATAATCATAAATGCAATTATCTATCTTCTATATTCCGATCCTATACTAAAATCTGAACTGACTTAATGATACTATAATGAATATATTAATGAGCAGGAAGTGCTATAGAATGTTGTACTTTATGTTAATAATATTTTACTGCTATTTCCATTTCTATTGTGCTAAACAACCTTTGTTATAAACGAAACACAGTATTATGTATGCATCTCAAAAATAGCTTAGTTATAAACATATCACTATTAACTTCATGTTATAATCAGAGGAATCGTAATTATTTTTTATTGAAACAAAGCAATCTTGTAATCATCTTATTTTATATAATAGCCGAGCGTAATTTTCATGAACAACAAGGAAAATCCATTAGCAACTTGTCGAAATCACAATATAATACTTATTATCATCGATTGCCACATGGATTGAACAATGGCCTTTGGGGAAACATTAAACTGAAAACTGCAGCAAATGGTCAATCTTACAACATTGACTGACAATTATTTAATTCAACACTCATGTACAGTAAAAAAATTAGACTGTATCTTTTAAATTTGATTCATTGTTTGCTAACAAATAACAATTTTTGAAGTAATATTAATCATTGCAATAATTAAACCTATCAATATCAGGGTCATGAGGCCACTCAGATGTTTGATGTAATTTTTAAATGGATAAAGCAGCATAAGTTTTCGTGCCTTTTCCCCAAAATTAAGCTTCATAACTTTTAGCGCTATGATTAACATTTGTGAACCCAAAGGGGGACCAGATAGTCTAAAAATGCACCCCTTAAAAAATAATTCGAAAAGTACAATAACATGTTTTTGCAGAAAATATTATACTAATTTCTTTCAAAAATACATAATGTTTTCAAAAAGTTATCAAAATGAATATTTTTGCCTAATTTGTTATAAGTATTTTTCACAATTTTTTAAACTCTACTCTTTTGGAAGTTTAAAAATTATAAATGGGAATTAATGATCCCTCTCCCCTCACTACCGGGATATGAATGCGTCAAAGGCATAGATAATAAAGGAATGAGCAAATTGTCATCTTCAAAAGAATACGCTTTCTGTTCTATTGTTGCTCAATTTGTCACTTCTTTTTCTAACTATGCCATGTGACTATTCTAAAGTGACTTTTAATGCATGTTTTACCAATTGCGGTAGACATACATAGTGTTCAATAAGTTTAATGAGCTGTGTTACAAGTTTTAGTATACAGGTAAGTAATTGAATTGAATTGAATACAATTGCAAACAACCAAATTGCGAAGGATTACATATTTCATTAATATATAAAACTGTGTATCATATAATTATCTAGATGTAATTATATATAGTTATTTTTACCGAACCTAATAAACACAAATATACATTTATATATATTTTTTATATTAATAATGTAAATAAATTCTGATTCAGGAATTGATTAATTTCATGTAATAATTCAAGAAGTAAATCAAAAATAAATTTTCTTGCAGAAATACCCTTTTTAATTTTTTCATAGAATAATAAAAATATATTTTTTTAACTATTTTTCGTAAAAAAAATTTTTGAGCATTTTTTTACGGAATCTGTTACAAAACATATTTGTTTAACATATATATATAATCTATATTTTTATTCTATATTATAGATTTTATATATATTTCTTTCGAAATAATTTATGAATAATACATATTTTATAATATATTTAAATAATTTCCTTCCTCATTCTTATAATACATCAATAACAATAAGGCAGTCAAGTTTGCAATTTACTTATATTATAATGTATACATCTGTGTTTTTTAAAAGTAACTTACCAAATTTTACTAACTTCTAATTTATTTATTGTGATGCGTCAGACAAATTATATTGTAAATGCATTCAAATTACATTGAAATCATTTTATTTAAAGGAATATAATTAGCATACTATATCGCTGATAGCTTTTTTTACAAAACAACATTAAAATCTAATTAAATAAAGACATTACACTTGTTAAGTCATTTTAGAAAATCAAAAAACATGTACTCGAAAAACATTTTAGAATTAGGTCAAGCCCACAGAGCTATCGTTAAGAGAATGCACAACTAACTATAAATATATGTATCTTCACTGACGGAATAATGCCTCTATAAAAAAGTAATTTGTCTTGAAAAATCTAACATACAAGCAACTGCAATTATCTTGTTTGTATTGACTACTAGCCACACTTCTGCTTAGTTGTGTGTCGCTTTGTCTTTCTAATTATATGAAATACATTTTTTAGAAAGTTATTTACTTAACAAAGAATGGAAAATAAGCTGCAAACATGACGTGGTAGACACAACTTCATTCTGTTAGTTAGATTTCCTTGTTTTTGTATTAAAATTACGTAGATTAATAATGGATTTTCTCTTCTAATTATTCTTTCAATTGTTCAAACAATTAAATTTTTCTCTTTTTTATGACCTTAACATTTATTGATTTATTGATGCCTAAATATTTAACTCGAAAACGCTATATTTAAATGTTACTGCTGAGAACAAAACTCTCACAAAAACACTTAAATGTAATTAAAATGGTTACAAAATACATAAAATGGTCATACCGATACAATAAAGAATAGTTTTACAGTTAAATTATAGCTCCTCATTAAATAAGTAAGCTAGATAAAACATAAACTAGACAAAAATCAAATATAAAATTAACCTTTTCATTTGGGAAAATTTTAGTCATTTCTACAAAAAAGATATCATTAGGTGTAATACACTGAAAGAAGACCACATAATTTATACATTATAATTAATAATACGATTACAATCAGTTAGTTGACTTTAAGAATACACATTGAATTCGTTAAAATTTTTATTGTTTAAGTATCTTAAATTCAAATCTTAAATACTTATGAAAATTAGCTGCAAAAAGACCCCAAAATTTACCGTCGATAAAAAGGTTTACATGGAAACTTTGTAGTACAAAAGATTTAGCACAAATACCCATTCACTCAATTTTATAGTAGAGCTGAGCTACAACGGCAAATGAAAGAGAGCAAAAATTACGAAGGATGGCAACAGACAGACACTCGTAGTCGCAGAAAATAAGATCAAGTAGCAGAATCTTTTCATGCGTATACAATCGCGCTCATGAGGATCGTACGAGTTTCTGAGACTAAAAAGAAGGAGATAAAAAGTATAAGTTGGCTGAATAATTCCGCGGAAGGAAACCTATACAATATAGGGACTGTATCAACACGACACCCTGATTTTAGGGCCTGTGTATGACTGATATATCGATTCAACAACAATTTCTCTGAGAGGATTAAGGACCAAGTCAAGCGAACCAGCTGAAGATTGAGGTTGCATCTTGCGGACGCCATTTTGTTTCTCTCGTATATGAGACGGGAGGCGCGGGGCCTCACCTTGTTTCCTCGCACCGCTTGGATACCAGCTCCCCTTTATGTAGGTATAAGACGCAGGAGTTGTCCGATAGGTAACGTTTCTTGGGTTTGTCTCTCGACTGCGTTCGTGAAGGATTGAAGCCCCATATATGTGCATAGAAGTGTCTTCTCCAGCTATTTCAGCAGTAGACAGTTCTGCCGAAGAATCGCGCCCGATAGTATGGAAAAAGGGGGAGAAAGCCTACATTATCTGTCGCAAAAAGAGATATTCTATAACTTAACAAAAGAAAGAGCATTTTGAATTTTTTATAGTTTTAAAAACGGAATATATGCGTCTCGGATTTAGCGACACTGTGAGGGTGGAAGAGGAGAGGCGACGAGAAAGAGTATGGTGCCTGCGTTAGTTCTGATCCTAGTGAATAGTTCTTGTTAATTTTCTTAAGTTTTAGGATCAAATATTTTCACCAGAAGCAGCAGTAGCAAAGCGAAGTAGGCTCATTAAAGAAATGGGTTGGTTCAGTAAGGAAAGTTACTTGTCTATAGTTTGAAATGAAAATGAAAACGTGTTTTACTCGCTTCGTTTTTCAGTCAAATTTTTAACTAGGTTATTATAAAAATGAAAGGTCGTAAGTTTTAAAATTATTTCCATACAGCGAGTTCAATTTAGTATATCTAAATTATATCTAAATTTAATTAATATAGTTTATTTTTTTTTCTTCTTATCTTTATTTTTATATATTTAAGAAAGCTTATTATTTCATTCATCAGCCCATTCCAATTTATAACAATAATATCTCTTTGTATTGATTTAAAAAATCCATGTTCTGACAAATTTTAGACGTTTTCAAGCAATAAATTTAAATATATATATTTGAAAAGTCTTTATGTAAATTTTCTGAGTGATTTACGCGCAAAACCTAAACATATTAATTTTATTTTTTCTATATATGCACTATTTTTTAAATAGTTAGAAATCTTAAATAGCGTTTGTTTCAAGTTGGAAGAATTAAAACAGCAAAACACTCAGAAAACACTTTTAAAAAGTATAAACTTTCGTCAATAAGTTTAGACTATCGCATTATTAAACATCCTTGGAATTATTCCTAACTTTCTTTAATTACGTTCCTACGATCAAAATTAACCAAAACTTTGAATTGAATTGAAAGTATATATTTCAAACGTCTATAATTCTGCAACTAAGCAACCGTTGACCTTAAAACTTCGAAATCATCTAAAGGCCATCTCGGTCTATCCAGACAGATGTGGCTCTTTTGTTATATCACCTTTGGAAACGGGGTCACTAAAGGTCTAAAATGACAATTAAAAATATCATTTCACCTTGACATTGACCTATATAAGAGAGGTCATTTATTTGTGATTAGGGGGCTGATATATAGAGGCTTAAACATAGATATTTCTAAAATTGCCAAAATGACTGTAACTTGAAATTTTAGGACTAGTTAAAAGTCATCATGGGCTAACAAAAAAATGATAGCTGTTTTACTCTGCGTTATTAAGCAACGGGGTTATTCAAGGTCAAATATTGACATATTTAAAAAAATCCGATATAGTATTATATAGGGTCAAAAAGTTACTCCGTTTTTTTAATTACTGTTCATCTAGTTGTTACGTATTTTTATTTAAATCTATGATTTGATCCTAAATGATCACTTAGTTAAAGGAGATAGTCATAATATGTCAAGATGACCTCAAGAAGAATTCGAAGTTGTTATTTCAAGTGAAAAGGTTTCTTAATTATTGAGATATAGCCGTTTGATTTATACTACTTATTCTATGTAAATATCTCATTAATTTTCATTATAGGAGCTTGAAACATAGTAAACACGTCGATATTGTGTTTTCCCGTCCTGATATATCTGCTTTCAAATAGACTTGTTAATTGCTCATTATTTTCATCTATCTATCATAGACAACATTATTTGTGTCCCTATTTAAAAAAATCATTTGACACATAGTTTACTAACATAACTATTTGTATCTAAACCCTGCATATCAAAGGAATAAGTCATTGTTCAGACTGTTTAAAAGTTTTAGTATAAACATATATGGTAAACCTCAGATTTGCATACATATATTATTTGTAACAAAAATTGTTGACAACTTACATACCTTATTTATACAGATAATATTGTAAAATAAAATTGATTAAAATACAATATTATGCGTTATGAAAGATACAAAGACTGCCTGAAGAGTTTTTTTCCGAAAATAAAAAAATATGTATATTTCATACATTATTTTAATAATACGCTCACAAATGTAGACAATATATGTGGCATAACCTAGAAGTAAAATAAACTGTCATAGAATATTGCTTTAAACATTTTTAACCAAAATGTCACTAATGTAAATTTCTCTGACAATTACATTAATCATTAAATTCATATTTATTTAAATAAATCAAAATTTTAATGGTATAAGTAACCAAAATCATCAATTGAATGATGAATATGATTTAACAAAGCTTTAATATTTCATATACATAGGTATATATGTAATCCTTGATTTTTGAGCCAATATGTAAAATATATTTCGCGAAAAAAATGTAGGCAGATTATAAACCTGGCTCTATCTCCAGGCGATGTCGCGAGGAGCCCGAAACTGTGGAGCATTGACTGTAGGATTTTCCGGTCACAGTCCGGGCTCAGACTAGATTTTTTGGGGCCATTCTCATGGAGGAACCTGAGAAGGTATCGCGTTTGCACGTATAGGGGACCAGGTGTGACACGTTGGTCACAACAAAAAAAGCAGCAAGGGTTCATATTTTTCTGTTTATTGATTTAGAAATGACACCATAAATGCGAAAGCTGGCATATAACAAGGTTTAGTTTAAAATGATGATATACGAACAACCTTCTTTATTCCTTAACACTAAAAATATAATGTGAACAAATTCTGTTGACAAATTATTGATAAGTTATGTGACACGTATATAAATTGAATATAAACGTTTACAACTAATTAGTAACCTTTAATATTAAATTCCTTATATTTAAGTCCTTTTTCCATATTTTGCAGGGGTATATCTTATTAATGAATATTTATTACAAATATTGGATACTAAACTTTAGTTCCAACGAATTATGATTTATAAACAGCTCTTAAGCTGCATTGTGACGTACCTATTTAGGTGAATTCACAATTTACTTCCTTTGAATAAACAATTTCTTCAGATTTTTCTTGAATCGCTTTATTGTCTATGTTAGATCTCCTTATACCTGCAGTATAGATCTTTAGTTCGACAGATACCTGCAAAGGAAGTATATTATAGTCGCAACGAAGATTAATTATTGAAGACAAATCCACTTTTCTGCATCTTTACGACAGCTCAAACGGGCACACACATCGAGGAAATACCCAAGAGAATATAAGAAGTGCCTTCAATTCTTGCTAAAAAAGTACGTCGAAGTTGAGGCAACTTATCCCCCGATCTTATCCATGGTTATTAAGGCGCGCTTGACAAAGTGGGTTAATGACGTACTGACTTCATCTGTCAAACATCTATTGCCAGAATTTCCTGCTTCACTAAACCACCTTCTAGCTCTAGTCCGTATGGGGGTCCTTTTACAGCAATTTCACTCATAAATGTAATACCATCTCTCACCTCATCTTTTCCGTTCCTTTTCTCTCCCAGTCTCTCAAGATCAATTATTTCAAAATAGGTCGACAGAAAAAATCATTAATTTTGTCACATTTTCTTTGCGTATTACTTTATAAATTTTACAAGGAAATTCAAATTAAATCAAGTTACATTAAAAACTCGTCTGAAATGTTCATTAGTGTGAACTATTATTAATTTTCTATTTCTGTGCATGTCTATCTAAAATTATCGACAAAAATATCATTAGTTATATAAACTTTACCAACGGCATGATTAAAATCTAACATAATTTATTAAATTAAAATTTTATTTAAAATACAGTAAAGTATTAAATAATTTGGTTTAAAACTATATTGTTTTAAATTATAATTTCATTATTAAGCTTACTACTGCACTACATTAAATAGTAATATAATATTTTTAATTGTTTCTAAAACGTACGTTTTAAAGCTCACACTATATTTACTATTCCGATAAGTGATATTTCATATGTAATATTATTATTAGTAGTAACATCTTTATGAACATACCTAACTGTACTTATTGATTATGAAAGTATTATTCAATAAATATCGATCAATTAATGACTAAGTGTGCTTTATAGAAATAGACAATCATAATCATTTCTTATTTTTATGCTTGTGTTTAAAAGTTGACTTTTTATGGTTTTAGACTGATTGAAAAATATCACTTTTCTTTACACTTTTTACTTTTCTATAGAGGCAAAATACTTTTCTATACACTTTTTACTTTTCTGTACACTTTATTTTTTACTTTTCTTCACACTTTTCTGTAT
>JAYRBW010060967.1:0-10546 GCA_036023295.1 Invenusta paracnida | reverse complement strand
CTTTACGATAGGATTAGATTGGATTGGATTGGATTGGATTGATTGCGCGACAAGACACTTTCTCAATATACCTTTATATCCAATAAAATTGCTTTAATATTTGCAAAGCATCAATCTAATGGCATTCCTGACATTTTTTATAATCCGATTACATTAAACATTTCTGTGCCCATCCCACGCATATCCCGGTAAATGACTGACAGCTGCAGTATAATTGCGAGTGTATTGCGATTAGAGAGCGATTGACTACAGCACTACGAACAATTTCCAATATCGACCATCCTTTAACATATAGGCTTTTTCTAACCACATGCTCGTCAATCGTTTCTCAATCGAAATGACTTTATTACGCAATTGGACTGGAGTGTGGGTCGAGGTATTTTCGACAAGTTTGTGTTTCGTTGTATTAATATTTTTGCCACTCTCGTTTTATTAAAAGCTTATTATTTGGTTTCAAATAAAATAAAATAAAATGTACTTTTCATATTTTTCTCTTTTAATTCGCTTAAATTTTTTGTAATTATTTACAATTTAATCATATATATTTAAAGTGTTGCTAGAAAGTAACATATTATGTAAAAAAAGCAAGTTTTTATTTTTATTTTAAATCGATTTTGGCCGACATTAAAAAAAGTGTTTATGGGCTTTAGCGCGATTGAAATGAGACTCCACGAAAATTTCTTGCATCAATCTGTCAATCATAATTTAAAAATAGCTATCTTCAAACTAAGATTGATCCAATCTTGTCAAATCGCTATTTTAAAGTGACTTAATATATAACTTTAAATGGTTTTATAATAAATAAAGTAACACTATAACTATAAGTAGATACATTTATGAATTATTTTTATATATAGGCCAGCACAGTAATATATATTACGTTCGTGTGACGTTCAAATAATAAACTAATAAATGTTTAATAATATACGAGTGTACTGACAGCGAAATGTTTGAGTCTTAAAATAAATTAAAATGTGAGACCGAAAAATGTGCTCTTATTTAGTCAGTGAAATAAATTGTCATATTTAATAAATATCAACTTATCAAATTGAAAATGTTGTATATACTGAATTTGGGTTAATACATGAGAGAATGTTATAAATATCAATCCTAATAGACAACAATTACCTTACTGTCACAACAGAGCTTTCGTTCACCTATATCTAAGTATTCCATAAATATATTTCAATTAGTTTGCTTCATTATACATGAAATATTCTTACACGCGCTATATAATAATATTGCTCTATTATTATTACCAAAATTGCTATTATCATCGAAGGTGAATTTTGAATCATGTAAAATCTGATAATATTCTAAACTGAAGGTACACAAAAGTGATAAAATATAAGTTTTTAGAGTTTTATTCAATTTTATTATAAATTGTAGTGGAAGCATAAAAGGTAAATTTACAATAAAACCATTTACACTGTTCGTGCAATGTTGTGTTAGCAAAATAAATTGAACTGTTTCTATTAATTTTAGCGGTGATAAACTCGAATTTAATGTTAGATATTATTTCAACATTTTGAATAGATTCGATGACATTGTGTCTATATATATATATATAAACTATGTCAAATATACCTACTTATAAGTAAATAACTATTTAATTTTCTTTATTGATCGTAATAATTATAGTGATATGACCTATATTATACACTTTTCTTAATCTTTCTTTTTCTAGCACACATTTTGTCTAACTATAGAACCCCTACTATTACATTGCTTGTACATATTGTAGTATTCTATACTCATATATATTTATATCAGCCAATCAATGTTATTAGTGATAGTCAATTCTATTTAGGTACAATAAAATATCAATAACATAGTATTTTGTATTAACCATAGATCCGTATAATAATGGTATTAACACTGATTACTTTGATGATTGATTGTGTGAGTAACTCAATGCCTTAATTGGTTGATACGAAATTAATAGAACCAGAGTTAAATTCGGTTTGCTAACGCATCATAGCGTGTCTAGTGATAATAAACTTCTAGTTTTTATCCAATCAAAATACTGCAACAGTTTGGGGATCCTATCGCTGCCTCATCCATCGAAGTCCTGGCTCTCCAGACCAGCATCACCGCCATCACTGGCACTCAATCGACGCGCTTTGCTTTAGTCGCCTTTTGGAACGCCAGTATGGGACTTTCGGATCTCAAGGTCAGCGAATCGGGTCGCCTTTTCCTCAACGAGTTTGTGGGCTGGGGCGATCGTACCATTCGACTCTGCACGCCTGAAGTGGGTTTGGCTTCTGTCCCCCTCTTTATATCCTAATATTTCTTCTGCTTCATATTACCAGAAATGCTTAATTATACACCCACAAAAATGCCTTCATTAAAAAGGGTTTATCTATTATTGCAGACGCTGGTTTCTTTTCATAAATATCTCATTATCTGCTTAATTCTGAAAAACCGGAATTGATGCCGCAACATCTCTTATTGTCCGGAGAAAATATAATTGAACTAGCTATCTCTGTAAACTGCCAATATTAGTTTTAGAATAAAATCATGGAATCAACAGTATTTTAATGTTTGTACAGAAATACATATAGTAAGTAATTTGTAGTAAGTCCTATACTTGGAAAAGGGCCATACATATAACAAAATCCGCAGCTTACATTTTTATGTAATACATTTTTTTTTATTAATTTGTAAATGCTTATAAAATATGCTCGTAATATGAGCCCCAGAAGTTTTAATCAACTGCGTTATAAAACAATAACGGAAGCTACAGAAATGAAATATTAGAAAACTATGAATTTGCGTAGGATTTGCGTAGGATTTCCGTGTTACTCATTATATTCTGTATTCTCAACTATACTTCCACGTATTCTTTCCCCAGGACGGACTGTTTGCCAAATTCATTGGGCCTGGTCCGCTCTACTCCATCGATGAGGTTGAGGGAATGATCCAACCACTGCTCCAATACCTCCGTCGGGAACTCCACTTTCAGTAGAGGAAACTTAATATCTATCTTTTTCAGAGTATTGTATAAAAGATTAAATGTTATTCAATAATCCGGGCAATAATGGAAAGTCATCCGACACTATCTATCTCTTTACTTATCAAAACAAAAACTAAAGCGTCGTTAAAGGGAAAGCCAAGAAACGAGTATCATTAGAATATTGGCATAAAAGCAAAATATATGTTTATCATTAAATTTACATATTAATATTTTTATATACATATTTACATACAATCTATTTCCTTCATTTTAATTCATATAGTTAACACTTTTACGAATAATATACTGCATTCCTCTTAATTAAATAGTGAATATCTATCCAAATATTTTATTGATCGATGCGTTTTACTCACCAACACAGAAACTTGAATTTCATATTTTCTGTTATCCCAACTTTTATATATTATGGCAAATTGTAAACGTCTAATTACTGTGGGAATCTTTATTTCTCAAGACCTCAGATATATCAACCGGCCGACAAGTCCTGGGGCAATCAGATTGAAGGTTCTGACGAGTACAATGGGTGTTTAGGAGATCTCAAAAATGGGGTAAGTTCAAAGTTACCTGATTGATCGAAAGATCATTAAAAAATAGATGTCATTTTAAGAGGAATATAATGTATAGGTTGTATAAATCTGGCGATACTAAAGATTATACCGCAAAAATTGGTTTTAATTGATTTGCCATTGACATGTTGTTAAATACCTTTTTATTAGTGTGACCCAGTCTGTTGCGTTCCTGTTCTGCTAAGTATCAATTGGATTGGCACAATGAATGCAGCGAACAAGTCTTCAGGTAATTTCGGCTTATTACATCTTTAGAATAGACCGAGTTTGGTGTCAATCGAACCCTCGTGACCATCATGCCATTGTGACGCAGATAACAATTCACGAAAGCGCTTATCTCGCCGACACGAGTTGAACAAAAATCACTTCCTTATTGTGCAATTGAGTTGTTGCGTCAACTGTTATCAGCTCGGTATTATAGACTTTAAAACCCTTTTTGAAAGACCAATTTACAAATCCCATTTATAGCGCTCGTACTTAATTATTAAGTCGTCCTATTTCTTTCCCTTTTGCATGATTGGCGTATCTTGGTGTCCAACAGATGGCGGAAATTGGGGCGAGCGTTTTCACCTTGACAGAATCTCGAGCCAAGGCAGTGGACTTCATCCACCCTCTCTTCGAGGAGGCCAATGCACTGTTGCTAAGGAAGAATCCATACGCAGATGAGACTTGGAATGTTTTCCGGTGAGTGGCCAAGTGTGGCGGATATGAAACTATAGGGGAGGCAACTGGTCGTGCTGTGTGAGGAAATTATAGTAAAGAAATGAGAGAGTTCATTTAGCACATTTAAATGTATACATCTATCAACATTTACAGACAAGGTGATTCGACCATGTAGAGTTAGAATTTAATTTAATAAATACTCTCAAAAATTGCCTCCCTCATAAGTAACTCAAATCAAAATGAATGTAGTCAAAATAATTATATTTAACAACACATACTAGAAAGTAATAATAATAAAGTCATAAAAGCATAAACGTATGGTCCACACTATAATGACCAAAAACTATAGGATTGTAAAGAAGGCTCACTCTTGATTGAAGCGGAAAATCCACCGTTTTGAAATTGCAAGAAAAATATAGAAATGTGCGTCAGAGTGTCAGCTACAATAATATGTAATTTATAGGAGTATAGCTTAAATAATAAACAAGTTTTACGATAGCGGCAAAAAACTAGTTTTGCCTACATTATTTGGTATGCATAGCTTATATTGTACGGGCACTTTATTTCGTATTCCCACGGCTTAAAAGTTGGCAAAACTAGTTATTTGCTGTTATCGAAAAACTTTTTTATTATTCAAGCTATACTCTAATAAATTACATATTATTGCAGCTCTAATTCAGGCGCACATTTTTATAGTTTTACTTTTCATATCAGTACTTAAATATCACGTACATTTGCCCGTTTAAAAATCGATCTTTTATATTGTTTTATAACGTAAATTTATTTACGCTTTTTTGACCGAGTGAACTCTCTTGGTATTATTACTCTATGGGTATAGTGATATATTAGATAATTTAATTAAACAAGTTTAATTACCTACATTGTCCAATATAATCCTCAAATATAACGGGGTACATTTATAATTATCGAATTCCATTGTATAAAATCAAATCAAATTTGATTATTGACATAATTATTACTATTATTTAATAAATAATTGTACATTTAACTTTCCAAAACCATTTGCTCGTCCTCCCTTTTAGTCCAATATTTTTGTTAAAAGTAAATATTTACAGATATGTTTATCTTCGTAAAATGTTTTTTGACTCGTTTTTTTATTAAATTTTCCTAAATAAATCATTTTTCTGGATTTCTGGATGCAGTTCTGTCAAAAGTCAATAAAAAATAAGGCCTGAGAAATTAATCTGTAAAAGTTGGACATTGATAGTGGATCCCCTCGCATTCGGGGAAATCATAAATTCTATAATAATTATAATTATTATTGATTATTATCCCATTCTTTATCTACACCACGTTTTAGAAGTTCTCATTTATATGTTTTAAAGAATAAAGCCTGCTAAAGTGTACGAATATAAGTAAGTGGAACTATTTCAGTCAAAATATCAATTTAGAAATAATCAGTTAATTTATTAGCGCATAATTTAGTCTCTTAAGTACGTCGTAATTGAAAATCTTTCCAAATATCGTATTATTCGAAAATGACTATTTCTGTCGCTTTATTTTGGTGCAAAATAATATGTTTAAAACATAAAAATAATCTATACGCATACTTATTATTTAAACATAACTATTTCGTTTGATTTTTGTCATCTTAGACTTTATTCTGCTGTGTACCTACAATTCATGTAACGGTAGGTATATAAGTTAGTGAAATTGTCACTCTTCATCAAATGAGAGGAATACAGTAATTACTCCTTTTCTTCAGTCCACTACAGCCAACGGTCTGGATTCTACTCCTTGTTGGGGTGATTCTGGGAACTATAAGCTCCTTCATACTCGCCAAATTCAGTCCCTTTTCGGCCTGGAATATGGGCTTGGAGATTGCAGTCTTTGATGAGGTGCATATGCAAGGCCACTTCTGGAATATGCTGGGCACCTATCTACATCAAGGTTGGAGGAAATCATAGCCATATTTTGTTTTACTTTATATAGACGACTGGCAATCTAAAGCAAATGACGTCACAGTTTGACAAAGTAAGATTAGGGTCATAACCTTGAGAGTAAAGAGACTGATGGAATAGTTTGAAAAATACTATTTTCTATGTCAAATAAAATTGTTATTGTGAATTTCATTAATATGTATTCATAGTATATCTGCAGTTATAATTATTCTTGAAATCAATTCCAAACTATTGTCTAAAGTTGTGAAATAATCTATGGATAATAATACGTGGGTTCATTTATTAGAGTTCGTATGAAAATAAAATAGAGTCTACATAACATGTGTAATGTTTGTCTGTCCATGTTTATTCTGTATCTTAATGTACATATATCTTGTTTTTCTTATATTTCACAAATTTGAAAAGTAGCTTTGATGAGCGGAATGTTCTCTTAAAATCTTTCATCTTTGAAAATCTTTTTCATTTTTAATAACTCAACTTTAATTAATCCTATAAGACTTTAAATTAAATCGTTATTTCGTGTATACTGATTAACTTTTCGATACAAAGGTAGTTATATCTCAATATATCCAGAATTGATTTCCTTATTTTTAGCATTATCTTCAAATATCGTTCAAACTATTCTCTCCTGTTATATCTATGTATATAATTACTAATTGTATAAATGTATCTATTAATATTTTCAACCTCTGTACCATCTAATTACCATGCTCTTATTATTATTATTATTATTATTATTATTATTATTATTATTATTATTATTATTATTATTATAAATAGATATAGCTGTCATTCCCCAACAGCAGATATTATTGGACCTTCATAGTTGGAGTGTATAGACCGCACTTTCAGATGATACACCCATCTTGTTTTCATTATACGTACAGAGACACAGACAGATTAGAAAAGAATTGCTTTTATAAATGAAATTAAACAAGATACCTAAGTTGCATGTAAACCATTGAAATCATTTGATCAGTATTGAAGCGTAAATTGGAAGCGACAAATTACATTGTTTAATTTAGTTTAAAAATTAACAAAGGCTTCTTGTCATTTAACAATATAGGCAATTTATGAGGAATTTGTCGTCTATTAATGTTGTGTTAATTCATTTCCTTTCTCTCAAGTATAATTACGGAAGTCATCTTACGACGCACAGTCCAAGACATTAGCTAAAGTCAAACGATGTATGTACACAAACAGATCCCACTTTTTGAAAGGAACTTGTAAAATGATACTTCTCCTATTTTTCTTAATTTCTTTTTAATAATGAAACTCTAAAATTTGAAAGAGATCATTTACAATTAAATACTGAGTAATAGTTGCATCCATAAAACATTGTTTTACTTACAAAATTCTCAAATACGCAGGTTTATATATGTTTGTGAGGATGAAAAACTGGATTATACACAAAGTCAATTTCGCTAAAACAATTACAAAGTACTGTTGCCATAGAGACGTTTTAATTTTAAATATAGTGTCTATATATATATAAAGAAATGACTTGTTTCTGATGAATGATCATTTATAAAGTTTGGAAAAATGGTTTGAATCAATTATAAAAGAAATGGAATTCTTTATAAAAAGAAGTGTATCACATTTTACCACCAGTCGGATAAAAGGCATCCTTTATGAAACGCATAGACTATATTATATGTTCTCTTAATAGAGTTGTACTAAAGAATTATCCTGCATACTAAGAAGTTGATATATTTGAGCCTTTTTGAGGAAAAGAGTAATTATTGAAATATTCAAAATCTATCATCCATTTCTTTTTATCCTCAAATATGGTAGGATGAAATACATATGTTGTCACTTTGAAGATTTGTAGAGTCTATATACAAGAAGACTTCGAGTTTATAATCAGAAACACAGAAGCTAGCAAACAATTGTACCGTATTACACTTTCGATGACTGCCGGAAGATTGAAAATATATTTATCCTGAGAATTTCGCTTCTAACAGCATTTTCCTTTTTTGTTGGATGGTTGAGCGGAGTCGCAGTGATAATGAGATCTCTTTTAGCTGACTTTTTGTAGTGACCAGCGCACTCGATCGATGGACAAAGCAAAGCACCTCACAGACTTCGACAGCGTCATGAAGAAAATTCTCAACATAAAGCTAGACGAACTGAACCCTTAAACACACAAATCTATATACTTCAACCATTATATTTCGTTTTCATTCTGTGTTTTTCAACATTACTACTCGATAGTAGTATAGTAAGCTGATTCCATATTTTCTTGCATCTACGCGCAACTGTCAGGTATCTTATTTCATTTATGTAAATGCTGTTTTTGCACCTCCTATGATGTAATTATTTCCTATTTCAATGCTACTATACATAGTTCTTGGTGCTTATCGAAATCTGTATTCACCAGCAGTGTATCAACGTAACATCACTCACACGAATCTGCACACATATTATGTTGCTAAGTTTGTAAATATATTACATAACTTGCCTTTGATAAGGTGGTATGACCACAAAATATAACGCTCCATCGAACAGTTATTCTTTTTTAATAATTAAAACTTCGTCGCTACACCGGCTTCATAAACTTTATTTGTTGATTTTCATAACATGCAACGTGAGAACTACAATTTTATGAAAAAGTACTTAAATTTGAATTTTTAACACGCTGAACATTGAAATTGTTCAGATTTTATGAATGACCCATTTCCGATTTGTTTGCCCAATAATTCCACTTTATCTAGAAAAGCCTATATAAGTGGACATGCTACAGCAATCGAATACGTATTTCACCGACTTCTAATTGCATTTCAGGTCATTTCCAAGTCTTTTAATTAATATTGATTTTTTGGTTTCAGGTCATGAATTCTCACCGCACGCAATTTCGGCCCGCACCATTTTGGGAACATGGTTTCTCTTCACAGTTATCCTCTTCTCATCGTACACGGGTCAGTTAAGATTTATTGCTATTGTGCATATACGTACATATTATGCACAACATTTATTGAACTTAATTCCATTTTTGGAATTTATTTAAAATCTTTTCAGCCGATCTAACTTCATTTTTGACCGTCACATTTGGCGGCACAAAGTTAAATACAATACGCGAATTCACTCTACAGAATCCAATTATTACGCCGATTGTTTTCAAAGGCCAGTTCGCTGATGAATATTTAAAGGTAACGTATTACTATATTGATGATAAAGGTGTCCCTTTCTTAAAAAGTAATTCTTAAAAATTAGAAATTAGAAATTATACAATTCAACTGAGTTTGGATTAACAACTGAAATCGTTAAGTTCAATCGAGATGTACAATCGATAAGTGCAATATATATATTAGCAACAACCTTGCATTAATGTATAATGCAAAGATTTAAATATAGTCAATAAATTAATTTTGTTTATGTCTCCGTTTAAATGTGAATTTATGACCATAATTCCAAGAAGAAATACTATTATTGATTCCAAATTTAGATGAATAAAGTGATTTAATAAAAATTGTTTATGAATTGAAGTCTGTTAAAGAACTTCAGAAACCCAAACTTTACCAAAATATTTGATATCGATTTTTTACATTTAGACTGCCACCGATGGACTGATTGAGGCCCTAAATTCTATTAAAGTTGAAAAGGAAGGAACAAGCTGTGAAGAATTTGTAAGTATAACGTTATTCCTCCACATACATTCTAAAACGGACTTTGTCAACGGTTTGGGAGAGAAGAATAAAATCCATAAAAATTGATTTTATATTCAAAAATCAATATTTAAATCTGAAATTTAAATAGCCCGCAACAATGAAAAATAAATTTCATCGATATTGTATTCATAATCATCGATAATAGCATTTACAACATTATATAATATTATACAACATTATACAAGTAGTAATCTTGCAGATATTTCAAGCATCAATATCCATGCAAGATTGATATATTTCTGCTCAACAAAGTATGTTTGTATTAGTTAGGATCATCAATCGGCTTTATTGATTTTGAATCGATTCTTCTTATTGTTATTCAGTTAAAATTTTAGTATTCTCCATTACTAACTTGGATAATTTAGTTGATATTTAATACTAGTATTCTTTTAATATTGATTTTAATGGCGAAACAGCTGTCCCGTTACTTTTTCACAACGCTATAAGTACCTGCCTCGTTATGTGGTTTACACGGTTTCATATATAATTATCTGAGGCTTTATATTTCTTTCTTTATAATAAATTATGTGTATGACGCAAGAACTATCTGAAAATACTACCACATAATGCTTAGATGCTCAAAACATATAGTAATACTCGATTAAAAACATTTGAATTCCTTTATACTGAACGAAGTGATGTCTATGTACGCTCAGTTTACTTTAAATTATTCAGCATCTACTATTTATGAAGTAGATCTAACAGATTACATCACTTCGTTCAGTATAGTAAATTTTCAATAAAAAAGAA
>JAYRBW010060966.1:0-10546 GCA_036023295.1 Invenusta paracnida | reverse complement strand
TAACATTGACTCATCCAACAAAGTTCCGATGATTTGAAGAAGAACCCTGAAGATACTGACAGTTACTCTAAGCTATCCGAATGCCTTACGTTGCAAGTATATTACCAGGGGCGCAACCAGGAATATTTTGAGGGGGGTACAAATTGTAGGGACCCATTTTACTTTTGAGGGGACCGAAGTTGCAGGAACCATTTGTTTACTTTTGTTTTAAATACCCCTTTCCCCACCCCCACCTCGGAAACGCCTCTTGAAAATAGGGAATTCTGTATGGTCAGGGGCCCTCAGTACATACCCTGGGTACGTAACTCCTGTACCCCACTTCTGGGTGCGCCACTGATTTAATCGATGAAAGGCAATCATCTAATCAGAGATTTGTTTTATTAGCTACCCCTAACCCATGTCTCTGCATCTAATATATCCGTTTCCAATTTCGTCCAATCGTTGAAAAAGCCGGCCATTCTGCTACTACCAACTATACGAAGCGGACTGCGGCTGTGGCTGCTATTATGAAAATTAAAATCTAAAAAATATAAAATTCTAATTGAGAAATTTTTCTACGCCTTACTATATTAATTCATATATTGAAATTTTAATTTTGCTTTTTCAAATCTTCATAGTATGAAATGGAATATTTTCAATTATATTTTACTACAGGAATCTGTGGGGAGATATTCATTTATTTGTTGATAAAATATCTGGATTCAAATATTATAATTGTTAAAGAATAATTGCTCATTTCGGTATAGTGCAATGAAATATTATTATCAAAATAGCCATTATGAGACCCTATTTCTATTGCAGAACATTTTACAAATAAAATATCCTTGTTTTTTTTCAATTTTTTATTTCATATTATATCTAATATTAATTCATATTCTGGTATATAACCTGTCTAAATGGGACTTTCAGATTACCATTATAAACTAACATACGTTATAATTACAAAACCAATAATTTAAATAAACACTAGGTATTTAATTGCTACATTATATTACCTCGATAATAACATGGCATTGAAATAAATAAATAAAATCTTTGATAAATGTTAACTAATATATCGATTATCTCTTATAACTTTATATATTTGTAGATTACCAGGCCCGTAGCCAGGCATGAGGCAGACGTGGCAATTGCCTAGTCGCTTTTTGCAAAGTGACGCCCTTTACATAGGCGTATTTTAAAATATAATGTGCAACTACTATAGGAGCCTAATCACCCTGACTCATAATTTCTAAAGGGCGCTTCCGGGAGGGGGAGGGAGGGGTGGTGAGCAGAGTAGTCGGAGTTGATATGTTTAACAATTTCACACAAAAGTAAACAAATGGTTCCTGAAAATGGTGCCGGCTCCGTAACGGCGCCTTTTTTTATTTTTCTTCGTCGATTTTGAAATCCTGGCTACGGACCTGATTACAGTTGCTAAAATTTAGAATTGCTATAATTGGACCATATATAATTAAACTAATGAATGTAATTAAATGTTAGGTCATTATATTAAATCTTGTATTTTTAGCCTTAATCATTAAGTTGAAATAATTTTACAAATTTGAAGAAACAATAATATAAACTCATTATCACTAAAAAATTTGAGATTATGGTAGACTAATATGTTTAAAACCTTTTAAATTAAAAAGGAGTTAAGATTAACTATATATGACAAAATATATGAAGCCTAGAATATGACTAGTTTTCATGTAATGATTATGACTAAAAATGATCTCACTTTTAGAAAATCATCCATATGTACCTATGTTTTAAATCGAATAACTGTCAAAGTCTGAAATTTGCGTTAATATATTAATTTTAATATGATATATATATAATTGAAATAAAGAGCAATTATTTTTTAATAATAGGTATTTATAGCTGAATATGGACATTTTATAAATAAATAAATGCATTCCAAAGATTCTTATAGTAGAATATACTATACTTAATAAATATTCGATTTCACCAATGTATCTAGGTATATATAGTTAAAAAATAAAAATAAAAATAAACTTAACCACGTATGTTAATCACATAAACATGGAAATTCATATCGATCAAAATACCTGCATATAACCTATCTAAATGGGATTTTCAAAAATAGAATTTAAAATTGTTTGAATGTTTGAATGTTTGAATGTTTACTTTTTATCAAGGAAATCTGAGAGTCTCACTTAGACAGGTTCAATACCAGAATATGAATCAATAATAAAGCGCAATAAAGCGTAGAAAACATGAATACACAAACAAATATATATATATTATAGACACTAAAATATTAATCATCACCAGGATATCATATTATTAATATCTGTGTTTCAAATATGTATAAGGCTGTAACATTTTTCATGATTGTAATACACTCGATATCATGTTAAGTAATAATCATTATCTGTTAACCTAGTATATTAATATCGGATGCTTAAAATGTGTCCACAACAGATTAAAATAGTGTACCAATTATTCGAGCATCACCATTTTTATAATAATATTTCATTGAAATATATGATTGAACGCAAAATGAACAATTATTCTTAAAAAAAAATGTTGCTGTAGAATGTAATTAAATATATTTGATGTCATCACTATAGATTGGAAAAATTATGTACAAATAAAATATCCTTCAACGTATGTTAATTACAAATAACATCGAGTAAAACCATATCGATCCATATTCCTGCATATAATCTATCTAAGTGGGACTGTCCCATTTAGAGTAATAAAATGAGTAGGTCTACAAACATTTGAAGTAACCGCACTCACCTTGATGGATATAACTGCGCATGCGCATAAAAGTCCCACTTAGAATTATAATAAAAGACGTGTCCCATTTAGACATATGTGGAAGGCATTAATAAATGTCCATATGTTATAATATGCTTTGATATGTTAACATATTGCGAGAATATGTTATAATATGTTGTAATATGTTGACATATTGTGAGAATATGTTCAGATATGTTGTGATATGTTCACATATTGTGAGAATATGTTATAATATGTTGTAATATGTTGACATATTGTGAGAATATGTTCACATATGTTGTGATATGTTCACATATTGTGAGAATATGTTATACTATGTTGTAATATGTTGACATATTGTGAGAATATGTTCAAATATGTTGTGATATGTTGACATAATGTGAGAATATGTTATATTATGCTTTTATATGTTGACATATTGCGAGAATATGTTTCAATATGCTTTGATATGTTAAAATATGTTGTGATATGTTATAATATGCTTTGATATGTTATAATATTTTGTGATATGTTGACATATTGTGAGAATATGTTATAAAATGTTGTGATGTAATGACATATTGTTAGAATATGTCACAATATGTGTGAATATGTTGTTTAAGTGAGTGAATATCGTTTTGACAACGCTCGGCCGCCATAGGTATACAACATGAATGGACATATGTCCACGATCGCAAAAAACAATGAGAAATTTGTAGATTGTTGTATTTATTTTTAATCATCCTCAATATCAGTGTTGCTTGATTCATCATTGATTGTATTACCTTAAGCCAAATATTTTTTTAAATGCGTCAGAAAAGACTATTTTTACTATATAATAACGCCTATTATTATATAGTAAAAATATAAAGATTGTTGTTTTATGCAAGTATAGTATGTAATGGGATGTTTTAAGTATTTGTGATATCAAGCTGGACATTTTAAAAAATGCATAATGGCTAGCGGGATGTTTTCATGCAATTTTAGCATCTAAAAGGGTGATATTATATATTAAAAAGATGAATATTGGCGTTTTATGCAAGTATAGTGTATAGCATGTAAATTGTAATGGGATGTTTCAAGTATTTGTGATATCAAGCTGGATGTTTTTTAAAATGCATAATGGCTAGTGGGACGTTTTTATGCAATTTTAGCGTCTAAAAGGGGGTTATTAAATAGTAAATTACCAAAATTTGAATAGAAATAATTTGAGATGCTAAAAAATATATTATGGGATTGCTTTTTTATGTACTAAGAGTAAGACTAAGAGTGAACTCTGCCTATGGTTATCTCATATGAATGTTGGGTTACTGGGAATTTTATAGATGACTCACTGAGGCCGAGGGGGGGTTAATAATCTAAAAGTAACTGGAAGTGGAGGGCCAGGCCACCTCTAAGTGCCAGTGCCTATCTATTATTGATTTAATAGTAATAAGAATGTTGAGTTACTGCAATAAAACATTGCAAACGAAATATAAATAAACATAAACCATTTTAAATATATTTTGGAAGTACCTGAGTGGTAAGAATATTTATAAAATCATCGAAATGTATGTGTAATAGGCAAATTAGATCATTAGCAATTATGGATCGGCAAATGTTTCTTAACGCTTTCAAATGATATCGTAATATTTATTTAAACTTGATTAAAACGTAAATAATACTAATATTTCTGGACAAAATATTTGAAATGAATTAACGCATCAAATTATAAGTATCGTCATTACTTAAGAAAGATTTGTCATCAAATTAAAAAATTTAAAGATAAAATCACGTGATTCTATAAATACAGAACCAGCATCAGTATCAGCTAATATAAAATTGATAAACGGTGTCTGTTATATATTATATTTTGTGTTACATACATACCTATAGGTATTAAGAATTCTAAATCTAGTTAGGTCACTAGTACCCGTTAACTGTCAATTGTGTTTTTAATATTGTGTGAAAATGAACACATTTTTAGTAAAACAAACATTTATATGTTCTCTTTAATGTGTAATACTTTTTAGTAGTATTAACATTTTCAATATTTCAATAAAATGAAAAAATCACATTATAAAAAATTAAGCGCATTTTGATAAAAATGTGGTATATAAAACCAGTTCCAATGTCTTTATTGCTCATCAAATTTTAATAGAATTAAATACACACATATGTTCAAAAATTATTGTTTAATAAAATAACCAATAATATTTAATAATTATAAAAAATTAAAACAGAATACATTATAAACTACAACTATAGCTCCAAAATTCCAATAAAATTTAGTTGAAGCGCTAGATCTTGTGAAAACGACACCCCGGATAATATGTCGTCATCATTTTTATAACCAATCAGATTTCGTTCATTTCTAAGAAAATATACCTCATATTAACTGGCTAGTAAGTAATTGTAACGTCAGTCGTTTTATTCAGCGACTGGAGAGTGGTTATATATAGAGCGAAATAGAAAGGTTATAACTGTCGAAGATTTTATTTCTTCCATCAAGTCATCAATGACGACAACATCAAACGGTTTGATGAGAGGTATTATTTCGTCTGTAGGAACACCATCATATATGGTAATCTGTCTTTCCAAGTCAACTGGCGGCTTGTATTGTTAACCACTGAACCAGTAATTATGCGTAGGAGTTGCTTATAAAAAAGTATAATATCACGATTCCGAAGTAAATTCTCAACAAAAATGGTTTACCCGACATTATAGTCGGCCCTACTACCATCATACTAGAATTATGTCGTAGGTGCAAATCCATCTCTCTTTAGTTATACACTGGTGTGTAACCATATTCTATGTTTATAAACATCAAGACATGTCTATAAACATGAAAATACACCTATGCAAATTCCTATATAATCTCAACCATATTCAATACGCAAACTATGTGGGAACAACAGCCTGAACAAGAAATCGCAGATGTGGAGAAAGATGATGACAAAGATAGTAGATTATGGACAAGATACGTCACTTAATAAAAAATTATGGCAAAAAGCCAAAATATAAGATAGCGGATAATGTTTAATTTTTTTAAATAAGCCTCACTTGAAAGACAGATTAGTCGTAAATATGAGAGTATAGTGTGATATACAAGATTTGATTATTTTAATAAACAAATTAAAATACAAAAGATTATTATGTTTAAAATGTCAAGTTGTTATTATTATATTAAAGAAAACACACATAGCGTAAAATAAACTATACCTTTTTATCTAAGGTATTATTACACTTCGGAACAGCACATAGCACGGTTTTTGTACAACCTTCTAATGCAAAATTTCCGAAATGTGTTGCGGAAGTAATGGCGGCGGTGGCTATTTTTTAATACACTATAACACAGTAGTGTCGTATCTTGACTATAATCTACTATCTTTGGTGTATCATGTTCGAAATTCCCGGATTTTCTACAGAATAACAATATAAATGATTAAAATCTAAAAAGGATTACTTAGAGTTACTTTTAAACTCTAAACTGTATTTCAGAAACACCCAGCACAACTATTGACTCAGAAGCTTCCAAAGATGGGGTAAGATTTGTGAGCTCATAAGATTGTAGATAGTGATATTTGAAAAATATTAGGAAATAATATGTTAACGATAATACTGGAATGCATCCAGAATTACCATTGAATATATATGCTATATTTTACTAAATGTAATACAATAGTTAATTAATGCTTAAAACCTAACAAACTTTCCTGTATAGATATAAAAGTTAACTTAGCAGCTTTCAAAAGTTCTCAGGCTCAATATGAAAGCAAACCCCATACCAATAATATAATCTATGGTTTCTATAAAAAATAGAAATAATATCTAAGATAAAACTTTTAAATCGATACCTCCAAGGATACATCCATAATTCAAATTAATAAAAAATATATAAA
This sequence comes from Invenusta paracnida, assembly GCA_036023295.1. Lineage (NCBI taxonomy): Eukaryota > Metazoa > Platyhelminthes > Proseriata > Coelogynoporidae > Invenusta > Invenusta paracnida. The sequence goes on along the minus strand of JAYRBW010060966.1, from coordinate 3,935 downwards.
CAGGTTGCTAGAAACAAGGCAGAAAAGTAAATTTCACCCTAAATGACAAAAAGTGTCCTTTATTTAATATAACATTTCAATATGAACTTTATAAATTCACAAAGTATTGTCTTAAACAGTCAACGCACTTTGACATCTGATAAAATTTTTGTTTTAATAACTTATATGAAATGTTTTCATATTTGGTTCTTCATGCTTTCTGAAATAGTTTTTATGGAAATTTGAACAATATAGTAAACTAATTTGCAACTTTATAATATTTAATAATTTGTATATATTGAGCCGGAAATTAAAAATATGACATTATTAACCTGCTTGTAGGTCTCCCTATCAATCAGAATAATGTGACTATATGTTTCATATTAACTACAACGAGTAGTTACCAATTGCTTACTGCTTTTTTTCTAACTTGAAGCCTCCAGAATTGGCCGATCAGACAGAAACAGAATCGGAGAACATCAACAAGGCAAACATCAAGATGCGCCGAAGACAGTTCGTCAAAGAGGTCCTCAAGGAAGCTGTAATGCGACACGCATTTGAAAGTGAGCTTCACTCCTCTCAACTAATTGTCTCCTTTCTTTAATTTTTCATCCTCATCATCTAAAAGTCCCGTGAAGTAAGTCTAAAACAAAACCTTTGATTTCAAAACCATAATACTCCAGAGCAGAAGTCCGGGCACTACACGCGATATCCGAACAGTCAACTGGGAGAGATCGATATGGATTACAACTGGGGCCGGATGACAGCCTCGGCACTGACCACGAGTCAAGGCCTCGAGATCAGCATCATGAAGAAGAGGAAGGACCCCAGCAGCTCCCCTAGCGTGCCTCCAGACACCAATCCCGATCATCCACCGCAAGCTGCAGAGCCCCCTGGGGAACCCCATCATCACTACTCAGTCCCCAATGCACCCGTGATTCCCCTGACTCCTCCCGCAGCTGTCCCTAGCAGCAGCAACAGCAAGAAAAAGACAGTGGACGGTGCTTCTCTGCCCTGTGCCACCTCGACGCCTGTCAAACTAGCAACTGGTCCCCAACCAGCTGTCGAGCTCAAGTCAGAACAAAAGCCGAAGGAGGCGACAGGTGTGAAAGCATTCCCTTCTACAGCTACTGTTTTGGAGGGGGGTCTATCGTCTATCGGATCTGACAAAGGTGTGGTGGCATCTGCAGTGCCCGTGGCTCTTCTGACTGGGGCTCAGCCTGCTGCAACAACTCCAACTTCAACTGTCTCAACAGCCAAAGTGGAGTAAGGTGGGGTTTCTATACTCTTAATTCTAGCTGCTTCAAAGAACAAATACATCTAACACGTTGACCAATGCTAATCCAATGCGTCTTTTATGCCTGTCTTATAGGGTTATAATACCGAACCCTTAATATAATAAACATAGTACTGTTTTATATAAGCTGTTACCCTAATTAAATATATTTATTTTCTAAATTTCCATAAATTTGTTTTACTTTATTGTCATTTATATAGTACTTATGATTGTATGCTTTTGTCTTTCAGCTAATTGCTCTTATTCACTTCCTGAAAGATGAACGTGGCTGGTATATTTTAAATCATTGAAGCCTCTATATTTCCTTGGACAATGGGTCACCTGTTTTCGTTCATGGTAACTCAGGAACAAATTTCTGTTGTTCAATGGAATTTAAATATACCATCATTATATCTTTCTGTAAAAGGGAATTCGTTCTTATTTACTTACTATGACTTAGAAAACAGTAATTCTTCGAAACTAAGCGTGTAGCTTAAAAAAATGTAGTGTAGAAAAAGGGTAATATTATGAAGGTTAATGTTGCCTAAAAAAGTTGAATTTTCATCTATAATAATATGAAGTCATAGTACAAAATTTGGTAGATTAGACAAACATAGCAAACTGAGAGTTTAATGCTCTGATTAGTTTTAGAGTAGTACATAATACAGATACATAGAATAAATAGGTTTGATAGGAATTATGTTTAACAATATCATTTTCTACAGTAGGTATATATGTAACTACATATTCAATGTAATACAATCATAATGATCATGCATAGACAAAAATCTAATATTCATGAGGCAAAGTTATACATTGAAATTGTTTTATGACACGCTAAATAAATCATTTGAAAAAGTATTTAAAAATACATGCATTTTTATCAAAAATAACAAAATTTGTCAAAAAATATGTAAATAAGAATCTGTTAAAAATAGGAGGGAAATTCAAATCTATACCGCTGATAAAGGAAGCTGCTCGTTGCCATCGCTATGGGAAGATGTTCACTCTAGATAGAAGGAACATACAGTATATTTCTATGGGAATAATAATAAAAATGTTACTATTATTCTTATAACAATATCTATAAAGGTAGGCGAAGTTGTAAGGAATATTCTGCGTAGCATAGCGCATATAGAAAAGCCAAAAGCGGGAAGTGTAAGTGACATCACTGTTAATTAGTACGCGATAATATCAATTCACTGACAATTGGCAATCAGCCTTGTTAAATCGGAAGTTCCACAAGGAAGAATTTTAGGCCCATATCTTTTTTTTATATCTTTGCCGGTCATCTTAAATAAATCCTAAAGTGAATCCTAAAAATAATCGCATTTTAAAATATGCCGTTGATTTCCCTGTTTATTGTACATTTAAGTGATTTACATTTGTGGACATAACTGCAACCTAAACTGTCTAAGTGATCTTCCATCCAGACAGAAAAACATGTCATATCTCTTTTTCTTGAAAAGGACTAAACGAGCATCCCTCTCAACAGCTATGATCGCCATTTTATTTTGGAGTAAATAAATTGAATTTCCAGTGGTTTTCTGCACTGTTCCCTGCCTTGCAATAATCAGTTTTCTAAATTAAACGAGGCAGGAAAGGAACCAAATTACGATCTCACAATTTTACAAATAGTAAAAATAATAAACTTTAAGTACCTAATAAGTTTTTTTACCACTTTTATAATATGAGTATAAATTTAATGTACATATTAACTAAAATAGTATAATTATTATTTCAAGCTAAAAATTTTCTTTCTTTCAAATTCAATTAATTACTTGAATAGTATTCCCATGAAATAGAAAATTTTTCAGAATCTTTGTTTATCCCCATAGAAATCCAAGTAACCGAATTCAATACCTAACCTTTGAAACCCACCAACAGATGACTCAAAAGCATTATCCCATACTTATTATTAAGCATTATCCCAGTATTCTTATTAATTCCACCTCATGCTGTACTTTCATTCTTTACTCTTTCATTTTCTAATTCTTGTCTTTGTGAGTCATCCTTCCATTTTCCCCCTATTATTTTGAATTTAAATGTTACATTGCCGTACTGATTTCCATGATTGTACAATATTTATTTTAACCTCTTATTACGGCTATTTTATAGCGTGACAAAATGTCCCTCTTTCTTTACAACCATTATTTTTATTATTAATATATATGTATAGAATTTTGAAGACGTTCTAACATTGGTATACACACAGAGATATGAATGCATTTCTTTGCGATAGTACACATATACCAAGACTAACACGGCGTTAATTCATAAAAAAAAATATTTTTGAGGCTTGCATCGGAGATATTTTCTAGCTGTTAGATTTTATCGCATCACGGCAATTGCAAAATAGAGAATAAGAACTTAAGAATTGAGTTTAATTTGATATAAAAGTTCGTTTTAACCCTAGGACGGTCAAGGGTAATATTTTAACCTCCTATTTAATAATATTTTGTTAATTTCTAAAGTTTTAAGTTGAGCAAAATAACATTTTTTGACTTGTATCCTACATATAACCTCCACAGAATACCGGAATTTTAACGGTCTGTCTAATACTGTATGTCCTATAAGTTACAACGACTTTTTGACAATTATTCTAATTATATTCTAATTAAATGACCCTATTTTGCTGACCTCACAGAGGTCAAACCACGTGCTCTATGACCTTGAAATT
>JAYRBW010060965.1:0-10546 GCA_036023295.1 Invenusta paracnida | reverse complement strand
CTCATGTTGCACTCTTAGAGCAGAATTGGGGAGTCTGCAGTGGGTATTGATCTCATCTGACGTGTCTCTTTGTCTGTCATATCTTCTTGCAGAAAAATGCTCTCAGACCGATTTCGAAGAAGTTTCCGATTGTGGAACTCAAGTGGCTCTTCTGACTGGATGTGAGTTTGTTACTATCCCGTTTCTGTCCATCTGCTGTTATCATTCTTTGCTCATTTTCAATCACTGCAGGTTGAGTAATTTAATTTTGTTTATAATGAAATGGTTAACTTCAGCCAGATAATAATATTTTAGGAATAACGTTAAATTAATTTGTTGTAATTCTTTTTATGGTTTAAAAAATCTGTTTTAAATTGCCATTTTCTGATTTATTTCAAATTAATTCAAGCTTCCTTTTGAATAAAAATAATATGTTCAAATTAGTGCAAATCCTTCAAATATAACCCTTGAAGCCTCGATGAATGAGCAAGAAAATTCCATTTATTATTTGAAGATTTCTTGAGTGCTGAATTCCTTCTGCAAATATTACAAATCATTCAAAATTCTCTTTAGTTGCCCGACTCTGTCCTATTCGCTCCACATTTAACTCCTTTTGCCCTCCGTAAAGCGAATCCCTCGAATCTATAACACGCGTCTTGGCCCAATCCCCTTTTTATTTCAGTTTACGAGGCCAAAGCGAATCTACCCACTAGAAGTGAGTCTCAACAACTTTTATTCGTAATCTTTTAGACCAGTGCATTTCTTTAATCGTCATTTATAATCAATAAAACAGAGAGAACATATTTCATTACAAGTTATTATAATTACATTTTCGAGTTATAATGAAGAAATTGACGCTTCATTCATAAAGATTATGAAATGTAAATAGCGATTCTACTCTGAAAATGACAACTTTTGGCTTAAAATGATATCAAGCTTCATTATTGTGTAGAATACGAAATGTTAGAACTGACACTGTGCATGTCCACCTAATTGTTGACCAATCTCTGCACACAGCGGTAAATGAGTTCTCAAAATGAGCAGTACACTTATTATAAGATGTGAGACTCTTGATTTATGGATCTATTCAGAAATGTTTTTGATTATTTGATTTTTGTAAGCCAGTCTTCAAATGAATCGCTATTTTAATAAATATATCGCAATTGACGACTAAAAGCGAGATCGCTAAATATAAATTTATGATAATTTCCTTTTTAACTTTTGTTTTGATAATCATTCGCTTAATTACAGCAGTATTCTTGTATTTTTTATTTGTATCAAAATGTCTTCCTTTTTATTCACCAACTTTTTAGATTTAAATTGTATTGCTTTGTGTTATTCCAAATTGAATTATTATATCAATTCGTAATTTCATAAATCACGGCAGTATTGAATGGAGCCAACATTAATTTCACTTATTTGTGACTGCATCTTGTTTAGGAAATATTATTAAACCGGTTTTCAATCGACTGTTTCATAAAAAAATACCACATTTCACTATTTTATAACAATTCAAGATTAATTTGTATCAATCAAATCTGTTGAATAGTAAATATTTATATTTGATAATTATTATGTTTCCTTCCACGAATCAAGTGGAGATGTTGTCTCTTGTTAACGCCGAATCCATGACGCTGACTCCATTTCTTTAATTTCAGGAATGTTGGCAGCAAGAGGCGAGCTAGTGCCAGACTTTAAACAATACGGGAAAGTCTGTATGACGGAGCTCGATGGCCGTTATACTCTCGCATTTGTGCTGTCCGATGATCCAACTGCGGCGTGGAAGCGGATTATTACTGCAGGAGCTGGGGGCATTCAGAGTTCTCCGTTCCTCATACCGGCATCCCTCGGGGGCTGGATGCTGTGTGTAACAGTAGCTGGCGACCAGGACAAGATAAGACTGGATCCATTTGTATTTGGTTGCGCCTACACTGATGTGATGAAAGATAGACTTCCACTCAAAATGGGAATGGAGGTGAAGTTCATACACGCTACAACTGGTCGGTTGATCGCTGAAAGTAAAAGGAATTTTAATTTGGTGGCTATCAAGGATCTGAGGAGATACAAGTGGCCAAAAACATGTTTGCCGCCAATAAAATCCCTCTGATGAGTATTCAAGTCATGCCACCTTTCGAGGAATAGGCTGTGATCTTGTTGACAGGCCATTGTTATCACGTTGGAGCGGGAATTGCTTGCTTGTAGTATGTATCAGTCTTAGTATTATCAATTATTTAGGTTGTATTTACACGCACCTGTTTCATTTAATTATTTTCTAATTTTATTACTTAATATGAATGGAAATGTTGTTTTATATTTTATGAGAAAAATATAAATGTTCTCATTATAATATAATGTTTGTATCTTTTGGACTCTGTGATAGGAAAATTCATTGAATCTAAATGTGATTTTAGTAGTAGAAGTAGTAAAGAGGTTGAAAATAATAAAATAATGCTACCTCTACAGTTTAGAGGTCTTCACACAACTTACTTTGCTAAGCAACTTACTAGACCTGATTCTAGAATACGTGTTATTTTCACAACTGTTAAAAGTAAGAAGATCTTAGCGTTACCAAAATATATTTGTAAATATGTACACAAATCTAATGTTGTTTACTGTTTTACTTGCCCTAAGTGCACATGTGAGGACATTGATAGAACAAAAAGAATTGTGTATAGTCTGGTTATAGAACATAACGCAATGAATTAGGTACGCATTTTAGTCAATGTAATAACAAGACCCCATTCGTCGACTGTTTTAAAGTTCAAGACACTTCTCCGTATTACTATGATTTATGTACTTTAGAGCTTTTGTATATTAGGTATCATAAACCACAACTTAACATTTAATTGGGTAAAACGTCCGATATTGGTACTACAATTCACATTAAATGTATTTAATTTGTTGCGTAACTTGCTTCAATGAAATTTTGGTTACATAATACATTCAGTTAATCTACTTTGTATCTAGTATATTGTTCACTTATTGCTTGAAAATGGTAGCTTATGTACCTAAACCGGTTGCAATTGTGAATATATATGTAAATGACTTTATTGCCCAAAAAGTGGTTGTTTTATTTATTAAATTATGAAGAAAGGGCATCTTTTTGGAATTACTTTAATATTCAACTTGGTTAACTGACAATACGCTTTAAATAGTTGCATAAAACTATCGTAAATGTTTTCTTAATGATTTTGTTTTACGGTGTTTCCGGGATTAATTTTATGTGTTTATTCATAATTTGAAAATATAATTTGTACTTCTGAAATCTTTGCCTTTATTTTCTTATTTTGTAGATTTTGACTCTAATAATTTCTTACAAAATAGAAGCTAATATTGCTGTTGATTCATTAATTCTGGAATATCAGAACCCTTTCACGGTGGTTCATTTATTCAATTCAGCTTTCAGAATCGAAAGTAAAGAATTTGCGTGGTGTTGAATTCATTTGGCCAACTTTTGAGAATTTTGTAATACAATGTGAAAGAGAAATGTATTTTCTAATACATTTAATAGCGCTTATTCGTGTGTTTAGAAAATAATTTTCTTACACCTGAAACAAGCATTTACTTTTCATATTGTTTTACTCTAAATTTAATTATTCGACAATGTTAGTATTTACGCAGCTGTGTGATATTTTCTTTTGTTTACAATTGAAGAAGCAATTAATTCAAATCCATTAATTTAAGGAAATTTTGAATTAATTCTAGAATTATTTAGATTTCCAATCCTAAAAGACGTAACGTGATTTGGTTTTAGCAGTAATTATAATGCTACAGATTGATATCTAAACAGTAATTAAAACTAATATGGTTTTATATGTAAGTCTTCATTCGAATATTTCATGTATAAATCCAGTATAGTGGTATACGTGTGTTTAAAAACTGGGTTATTTCGCCACATCTTTGTCGGCTTGAACAACAGAAATCCAAGTCAGAAGTGATTGTATAATGAAACAATACATACATATCATGAATAAACAATCCGGTTGTGTGAAAGTAAATTTATATAAAATTCAAATGGCTAACACACATGTTATAGATAACACGAAACATGTGGAAATCGGATAGTGAAATTAGATATGAAAAGTGAGGAATCTTCACATCGATTGATTTGGTAATTAGAGACTTTCTTAATGCACAATAACTTGATAGCTTTTCATTTATTTAACAAATTTAATAATCTGAAATCTTCAACGTAATATTTTATTTATTCAGAATAATTATCGCTTGTAAGTTAAGAGATAATGCATGCGCAACATATGGAACGAATATGTAAATATTACAGGATTATCAATAAACAGAGAAACTATCAATGCCAGCACCTATATATGTAAATTAATGTCACATACAGCAATGTTTATACAGTAGGATTCGCCTATGTCGTATTCGCATAATATCGTATATTTGCATATATCGTATTTTTGTAAATGCACCGCCAAAACACCTATCTGTTACATACAAAACAATTCGCCTATATCGTATATGATATTCGTCTATATCGTAAATTCGCCTATATCATATGATTTTTGTGTACCAGCAGGCAATTTATTCAAATATTTCGTATATAATATCTATTTTTCAACATGACACTATCAATATTTATACCAATATATAATACGTACCGTTTCACTTCCAATAATTGACTCATAACAAGGAATAACAAACCTAATGAGCCGCTAAAATCGTTTCTAAATAGAAATCAATAAAATATAAGTCAATTATTGTTTATAATTCAATATAGGCCTACATTTTCGAGAATAAAAGCAAGCTTGCATATATCGTATGTTCGTCTATATCGTATATTTTTATGTGGCAAATGAAAATACGATATAGGCAAATCCTACTGTATAATAATTCTGTATAATTATGCAACTAGAAAACGAGCATTATGATAGAAGGAAGACATAAATACTTGTTATAATGTAATGCGCAAAACAACTTGTATTATTTAGTATTCAAGTTTATGAATATTGCAATAAATTGTGCATATTAATCCTAATGGCTACGTATCAATTCGCCTAGTCTCATTTAGCCTACCTTTTATTATCCGGTATTGAGATTACGTAACCGCCTGCTAATATCAGTTGCTGCAAATCGCATACAGCAATTGTGTCATTTGGCCTAGTTGTGGTGAATTGAATAGTGTTAATTGATAGCTCAGTGTTAAATATGTGGTTGCACACATCACTCACTCTGGAACAGCAAAGAGAAGTCAGTTTCGTGCATCTCAGTGAGGAGGACAACTTTTAGAACTACTAGATGGTTTTCTTCTATCGATAAACAGGAAAAATGGTAATTGATGGAACTATAAATGTAGAACCAGAAACTGCGCAATGACTGCCATCACTGAAAATAATCTTCTTATAAAAACACGAGGTGGTCACACTCATGTGCCTGACAAAACAAAAGTTAAAGAAAAAAAGAATTCACACATTGCGATAGAAGACGCAGTAGGCCAACCTTTGAAAAGCATAAAACAAATGTTCTCCGACGCTTTCAGAGAGAGGTATTGTTGACCTAGAAGGTAATAATGAAGAAGCAGTGGATGGTTTGCCCAGTCTGAAGAAGTACAGGTGCACGCTCTACAGAGCGAGAGGTAAACGTCTTCCCCAGATAAGAAATAGATTTACAAGGTCAATGGACTTAAACGAAAGACAATCGTCCCTTTCTTCTGGTGAATGATAAAGAAGAGAACCGAATCCTGATATTTGGCACTAGGCAGAATCTTCGGCATCTCTGTTCAGAAAATTACATGGACGGAACATTTAAGTCAGCGCCTACTTCAATCCACTGCCGAGTGATGGGCTACTTTATGCTTGCTATTGTGGCGTTGCTCCCAATAAAATACGAAGTATCGTACACACGAATGTTCCAACTTCTTCGGCAAGCTGCTCAGCGCTACGTTATGAAGCTTATTCCGAATATTTTCAACATTGACTTCGAGATGGCGATGATTAATACTATGCGGCAAATCTTCACTGATACGAGAGTCCAAGGAACCTATATATTGTTCCATTTTATGATTTTTAACTTGATGACTAATTTTTTATGATGACTACTACTGCATCCATTTTTACTTCACTTTTTAATAGACTATGCGAATGCCAAATTTACCTTTTTAATACATTTTTATTTAGACTAGGCGAAATGCCACATTTATGACATAGGCGAAATAGGACTAGGCGATATGAGATGACACCATCCTAATAGGCACACTTGTGTATTTGTGTATCTATTCTTGAATCTGCAGGTGTTCCCCCAAACTGACGGTCCAGGCTGGGAGAGTCTCCACAACTACCGTGCTAGTTTAACCCACTCGACCGGTGGGGGCAATGACACAACAGCTGACCACCTCACCCCAGCAGGTCTAGGTAGAGTTGTCATCAACAGGACTGCAGCCGGAGCAGCGTCCAGCATTCGAACTGGAGGTCGGTCAGCTCGTTCCCGTAAAAGACTGGCTTCTCCTACTCCAATCCTCGCAGACAGTACGATTGAAAGGGGTGAGTACTAACTGTTTTTACTTCCTCCTCAGTTTTATAATTCGACCACTTTTGAAAAAGTCCTATTTATTTTCAGTGTTATTGTTTCTATGTATAAAATATGCTATAATTATATTTTATCTAACAGTTCTCAGTTATTTTCGTCATTATTTTGAGACATTCTTTTAATATTACACGTAAGCAAATAATGGGTTTTTAAAATATTGTGACATAATCTTCATTGGAAATATTTAGCTTATACTTTTAATTACGGTTTATCGTATGGAATAGCTTTTTAATTTGAAAAAGCATCAAAATTTTAACGTCTATAACATTATTGTTCTATCAGTGTACGCTATTTGCAAGATTTCTAAAATATCGTAATTTATTTACCTAAATCAGTGCTGAATACTACAGTTATTTTACTATACTTAATATTTAAGTTATATAAGATTTGTTGCATAGCTATACAAACAGAAATTTATATTCTGGAATTACAATTTATATACTATTAATATTCTTCCCTTTTTTGGTTTTCTTTACTGTTCTTTAACTAAGTCAATATTTTGTCCGGAATTATTACTCGATACCATTAGAGCCTGCAGTCTTAATTCGAAATATCACTTACACTTTTTATTTTGATACATAATTATTATCAATAATCATAGTTTATCACCAACGCCTATAATAGATACATCGAGCACAAGCCGTATTGGACCGAATACCAGCCCTCAACTCACCAGTACAGCCATGAAGAGACCGCGTCGTTCCCAAGATGTGAGGACCCAGGCCAACATTGTTGAAGTGGAGACCTCGGAAGAAGAAGCAGAGGAGGGTGATAAAATGGAGGAAGAGCCAGCGCCACCTGTTGATCAGGTGACTGCTCGTGAAAAAAGAATTGCTGCGAGACGCAGCGCTGGTAATGGAAGGTATATAGCAGCATGCATTTTCTTCTATTTTCTGGGCTTCTTAATTCACAAGAAATGCAATTAAAAGGTTTTTTTATAAACTATGGGATAAAATTCATAAATTGTGGCAGTTGTAGCAAGTAACATTCACTACCCTTTTCTGTGTCACACTTGTCATTGTTAACACTACAAAAATTATCCATAAATCCCTAGACTGTTAGTCTCACTTTGTTTGACAGAACAACTGAGTCGTATAAACTGCTGTTTAGTTTATCCTTTGAGAATAAAATCTGAAAGCCATTGCGCAGTTTTATTCTTGCTTATAAATGTTGATGGATGCACAAGCAAAAATCTACAACTTCTTGACATTGACGGAACTTTATACCATTTACATAATGCTCGCAAAAAGTTTCCTAAATCTAAGCAGAATAATATCTCTATATATAACAGATATATACCCTATAGCGGGGTTAGGACTAGGTTGTGTGACTCGACTGACCAATCTTTGGAACTCCAGGATACTGGTTAGGTTTTGATGAAGGGATTCCCCATACGTGGAGCGGCCAGTGGTTTTAAATCTGGGTTCGTCATGGTAAGGGCATTGGAAAATGAGATGTTCTGTAGATTGAGCAGTACTAGGTCAGGAATCTGGCGTGCCATGTTGGTAATAACGTCGAGATTTATGAAAATCTTGTCTAGTGGCTCTTGGGTAGTTTGGTTAGCTATACTGTCGGCCTACTCATTGACCTCAATTGCACAATGAGCCGGGATACATTAAAGGTGACTTTGGGCGCCTAGATTATTTTACTTTTCTTCCATCCGTTTGCGAGAGACTCTGGGGAATGGCTGTCAGTCGGTCGCAGTTTACTGGGTGCTTACGACCGAATAGCAAAAACTCTTGGTGTTTTTGAATTCTGGGTTGGTCCCAATTAAACTTGAACTCTACAAACTCCGATTAACTCCGACCATCCTACGGAAGTAGCTAACAACGATAGAGTTACTAACATTTTTCAGAAAATGAATACAGAAAAAATATGGCTTTGAAAGCAGCAAATTGTGAAGAAAATTAATTATGAAAATAAGAAGTTTGGTGGTACATTTTTACTTATCTGTGCTTGTTCCTGTCCATAGGCCATTGGTGATAAGGAAGAACGGGTTATTGGATTTCATCATTTTTTTATCGAGACTATTTGACACATATTTAAAAGATCTGAAAAATGATAAATTACTTCTTCATTTACTTGCATTATCTTTATTCTAGCTGAAACAAAGAAGATTATTTGTAATAGTGGTAAAATTCATGTAATGATTCTTGAATTTCAAAATTGTGCGTATGATTCTGTAGTCAAGGGTCACACATTCTCTAAGAAAGCCTTATTACTATTATTATTCTTGGTCAACGTGGAAGAAAGGTCAGCATGTGCTGGTAAAAAAGGAGAAGATGGGTTAAGTCTTCACGGGGTCCCGCCTTTCCTGTGCTGTTACTATAAGAGGCGAAGTGTGGCCTGTGCGGAGCAATGTGTCGACCCAAGAAAGACGCATTGTTAAAGGAGGCATTGTTAGAGCCTCTTATACATACGCGGTGAGTGGCGCTGTGTGGGTCGGTGTTGTAGGTGCCACCAGAGCTCGAGACGCGGGACTTAATTGAGCGAGCGAAAGAAAAATCTGAGACGAGTGCCTCATGGCATCTTTTGCCTCTGCGGCTTGTAGTCTTCTTCTTTTGGTCTGACGTGCTCTTAAGGAATTTTAGAACAGCTAAGGGGTTGTTCCTGATGCTCACCAGAATTTAAACTTTGAGCTCGCAATGGAGGCAGTGGCAAGAGTCCCAGATTGGTTACTGAGGAGGGACCATATCTGGATATAAATTGGGTCGGTCTGAACACTCTGGCCAGAGGCGCAGGTGTATGTCCGATGTGTCGAAACTATTTCCAAAAAAATATGTTAAAAATTTATTTTAATAATGAATAAATTATGCTATTTTTATATTAATTGATTCAGCGTCTGGATGATTTCTGGGGAAAGTGTTTAACATTGAAACACCAACAGGATATACATTCCCCAACATATTACTCTTCATCGAAATCGCTCTCACTCTGTCACATGGGAATTCTGATGTAGAAAGAGCATTTAGTGAAAACAAGCTTATTTTGGATGACAAACAGACACGAATGAGTGATGATACATTTAATGGCTACAAGGCCACATCTTCATTTATGACTCAATTTGACAGAAAACCAGAAAAATTGCCAATTACATCAAGACTGCTGAAAGATGTCCGCAGTGCACGAGATAAATACATTTGTCGAATCGCAGAAAAAAAGAAAGCAGAATTAGCTGCCAAGGTTGCTGCTGATGCACTGGAAATACAGCCAGACCCACACACCGAAATGGAAAAAGCAAACAAGCAGATTCTGAATGCACAGTGTTTGAAAAGGGAAGGAATGGAATTGCTACGGACTGCTGTGGATTCTAAGGATTTCAACAAAGTCTACCGCAAACGCCATCTTAGAACGAAGCGCAATTCTTTTGTAGAATGGGGAAAAGCGGAAACATGAAGCCCAGACACATGTGCAGAAGAATAAGAAGAAAAAAGCAAAAAAAAATGAAATGATTTTTTGCTTTAATGTAAATGATTTCTGATTTTATACTATAGTTACATATTTCTAAACCTGTTAAATATGCTATTTTGTTTTTATAACGCACAGCACTTTGACATAGTTTATTTCCAATAGTATTTAAATTTTATAGAAGTACCTACATGTATCACTTCTTCCAAACTAAAGGAAAACACATGCATATTATATTATTTGTGTGTATTTAAAGAGGCTTATCCATGATATTTTTATAGTTATAATATTAATAAATTAAAAGTTATATTATTTTCCTCTATAGCACCGTTTCTTAACCTGTATAGTTATAATTCCCTCTTATTGACTATCAAATCTAAATGTCTCTTTTATTTTTTTATAAGAAAATTCTTTAAGTTCCAAAACCATTTTTAATGGTATTACAGTTTTACAAAGTAACGCATTTGTAATATTGCTAATAGGCAATATTGTTATTTGTAATATGTAAATAAAATGGTACTCATAAAAAGTAATTAACGTTTAACCCTTCTACTGCGCACTATGTAACAAAATGTTACAGGGTAGACTCATTTGCCCATAACTTTAAACAGGCAGC
>JAYRBW010060964.1:0-31028 GCA_036023295.1 Invenusta paracnida | reverse complement strand
TTATATTTAGGTAAATTTAAATAAGTAATATGTGAATATATATAAAACTAAAAAGTATACTAACATATAATTATTAAAGTAACTAATGTTTCGAGAAAATAGTATTAAAAGGTAATGTATATATATACATTTTAACCTTTTTTTAGCAAATGCATTTTTACCCTTTTTTTATAAAAGCATCCATAAGTATGTCAAACTGCCCTTTTGACAAAAATGTACCACCCCCAATCGTAAAGGTCTGGTGATGCGCTTGAGATAAAAGTACCCCATAGATGTTCTAGGTACAAATATGTATGTATATTCACACGTTACCTTAGTGTAAAGCGAATTAAGAGATTACAGACAAGAAGATTTACAGTCGAATGTCTTCTATTTTGCTCACTTAATTAAACTTACCGCTATCATCTTGCGAGAAATTGACTTATCTTGAGCTATAGATGACGGTCCAATTAAATTTTCTTCTCAACTTCATCCCCACGAATTTTTCATTTTGTTTAAACTAGGTATATTGACGCTGCACCTTGAAGATTCTGGAAGAAATCCGCTTACAGAAATCATCAATGTCTTACCTTTATTCAAAACTAATTTAGTACATTCTTGATTATATGTTTCTAGAATAATAAAATATCTCCCTCTAATGCTTGAATATTTTTACCAGTATCAAATTATTTTGTTTGTAAGATAGGTTAAACAATAGTTGATGCATAAGCAGTATAAACAGTGCAGCAAATGTTTCAAGTGTATTTATAAATCTTTGTAATCCACTTCCAATTACATAAAAATATTATCTTAAATTTGTTATAAAGCGATTCGAAACGCGTTTTAAAACGTGTTAGTTAAAGACTACAAAATATACAAATTTTTGCGGGAAGCGATTCCAACGAAATTTATATAAATCTATTTTTTTCTTCATGATATTAGCGCGGGAGTGCCAATTAGGTTGATGTTCGTACTACTGACAGTTTAATTCATTTTTCATAGATAAAAATTCTCCACTCATGAAGGGTGGAGCTACATGCGGAATTGGCACAATCAAACAAGTAGTCATCATAAGCAACTTTTTTAGTTGTCTCCATAGACTTGAATAAAGATATTCAGTCTGTCAGGCATTTATAAAGATAATCGAGCCTTATCTTAATTACGAATGAATATATGGAGATAATAATATGTAAGATATTTTTATATCTTCAAAGAAAATCTGGCATGTTGTCTGGACAGTCATTCTATACTCGTCGTGGCAAATTTCCCCATGTTATTATGGCGGCCAAACGGGTTAAGTAAGTGAAATATTGATTTAAACGTTTAAATGTAGAGTTCGACGTATTTAAAGGTAAAGATCGAAATATAAATGTAAAGTTCAACATGTAAAGGTAGAGCTTAACATGTAAAGGTTGAACTCGGAATTTAAAAATAAAGTTCGAGGTATAAAGGTAGTAAAATTAATTTTAGTTAAATAACGCTTTAGATTACGTTTCTTTACTAATTCTGAATTTTAATATGGATTATTTTGAGTCCCTAACTTTTCAGAAGAAGGGTATTTAGCATTAATTTTTTATGTTTATATGCCTAATATGTCTCGTAAATATTGTCATAATGTTATTAATTCTTTTTGTATTTTTAGTATTATGCATTTTCGGTATTAACTATTTTTCTCATAATTAAGTTTCATTCAAAAACTAAACTACTAAATATTATTTAAATAATAAACATAAAAAAAAATTCTATAAATGAATAATATTATTAATAAGCAATTTTTCAAATACTTTTTTTGTTATACAATGAACTATTAGTAATTTTAAGGATAGATAGTATTCTTTTTACTTTACTTTTCTTTTAAAACTACGGGTTGATATTTTTTGAATTTGTCATAAATGTATAACACAAAAAAGAGAAAGATATTTTTACACAATGAATTACTGTATTTTATTTCTTAAGAATGTAATACTGTTATCATTCAGGAAATTGTTATATAAATATAAATAAATGTATCCGTATAATATGCTGAGTAGTTAGGTATCAATTTCTACCGCGGGAAGGGGAGTAGTGACAAAGGAGGCCTGCTCGGAAACAGGCAACACAAACATAAAATACAACAAAACAGGGGATTGACTGATGGATTCTATAATTATTTCTGATAATCTCTGCATACCCATTCATTTTATGGAAATATAAGAGAGGTGTAGCGTTTGAGTCAATCACACGGTATAATATGGTATTTCCTAGAGCATGGGTATTATGGTTAGTGAGGATTTAGGGCGAAGAGTGAAGAGTAAAGGTTTGAAATCCTTTGTCCTTAAAATTAGATGTGACATTTAAAACCTTTTTATGATATTATGCTATGTATAAGTTCCTATTTGAATATGATATATGACGATGTTTTTACTTTCAGTGCAAACTAATATAATATACATTTCACAATTTATATTTAATGAAGAGAATACAATGTGTATTAACCCGCATGTTACCAAGCTATGGGCACTCAGTACGCTTATGTGACATACATTATGCGTGATTTTATCTTTTAATGTAGGTATAGGTTGCATTATAAATTTTACAATATTCCTGTATGTTTAACAATTATTTACGAGTCCTTAATGATCTAGCTCGAATATTAATATGGAGGAAATAATAATGTTAATTCTTGAAGACATGGTAGGCGAGTCTACATAATGTATTTGATAAAATAATTACTTATAGTCCAGAGGGAAAACTACTAACGCATTTCAATGCAATAAATGATGATTACCGGGCAGAAAATGAACAATGCAAACGTGAAGCAAACAAATTATAGGTAGAATTAGCGTCTAATTATAGGATGATATCTCACTGATAACTATATTATACTTCAGTAACCAGAAAAATCGTATAGAAGGGAACATTCTTCATCCTTAACAATGTTTAATGCAATATACGATTATCTATACCTATCAAATAAAATTGTTATCTGTGTTAGAGGTATATATGTAGGTATATGGATATTGGGGTAGGTATGTATCATATTATAAAAATTGATCAATTTGTTTAAAACCTAAACATGCTTTGTATTATAATCGTATTAGCAGTATAGAATAAGTAATATTGAGAATTGAAAAACTATTGTTTCTGGCTTTAATAGATTATAAACAAACCGAATATGTACACAATCTGAAACATTTTATGAGCATCTAGATATGTGCAGTTTTATTTGCTTCTATTATTACCACAACTGTAATCCAAATTTTTTGTATGTGAAAATTAAAATAATTATAATAGAAAATGTATCCTTATAACCCAAAAATATGATATACTTATTATATGAAACGTATCGTCTGATCTAACTCCTATTTATTGGTATTAATACATTAATTAATATTACAAACATCAATATGAACACTATTGTGTGACAAAAAAATCACGATTTATGTATTTATCTTTATTATTATATGTATTCAGACAGCTACATAATAAATTTAATGAATTTTAAAATAAAAAACTTCTGCAACAAACGACATCAATCGCTTGTACGTTTTTCACAATAATGGACGAGGAAAACATAGTGCATGCATAGGTACACAGCATGAATGGTAGCAATATTTATTAACTACTAATGTTGTATTTGAGGCTGATTTTATTACATTAATGTACTAAATGCAAAGACGTTTAAATATTAACCGTTGTTTCATTCTAATGTCTTTGACTAAATGTCATTACTTTACTTTTTCGATGTTAATTGGTTTAATAAATTTATTGATTTATAAAGAACAATAATAAATAATAATAATAAAATTTCCTTGACAACTTTTGGAAAGTCATGATAAAAATATAATATTCCCGTATATTCCTTTTAGGGGTTTCCTCTCCACCACTACTAAAAATATTATTCTCTGTTCGATGTGCAAGCAATACAGACTCAGCATATTATATAGCTATATAATAAGCGATAATTTGTGTAAAGACAGTTGATAAAATGAGGATTTTTAATTTGATCGAACGTTTTTGTTAGTAAATCAGAAAACGGAATACTTGATGTAATTCTAAAAGTTAACAAATAAAAGTGAATATGGAATATCAGTCTCAAACTGTGTTTGGAGTGTCGAAGAATGCATTTATATATGTATGGTGGAATGGTTTCAATACAAAATATAAGTATTAGATGGGGTGTAAGTTACTTTTCAGGTGAATCAATACAAAACTCGATAAAGCAACTAAATCACAGAAACAACAAAGGGATATCATTTAAAGGGGACAAATTCAGTTTCCAGAGAATATGTATACAAATGCATTTAATAGGGGAAATTTCTAAAACAATATACCATACATAGAAAATACGCCCAATATACATATATTTAAGGTATAAAAATTACAATATACTGTAATGCTTATTCAGTATCTTTCATTTAATATATATTTCAATATTTATAAAATCAAAATCATTTTGATTCTTACTTGTTTGTATATACCATTACAAATTTTTAATTTAATGACAACTAAAATGAAGGAAAAGAGTTTTTTATGAGTTACTGTAAACAAATATACTCATATAATAATGAACAGTCAGTTAATTAGCATATACATTGGTATCATAAATATTAATATTCAATTTTAAATTTTGAATGAAGAATTATCAAAAAATTACATTTATCTTTTATAAGATGTTTTTTCACTGTAGGAATATTTTCTTACACTTAAAAAAATGTACCCATCCGAATTTGAAATCCTTGAATTTATCTATAAAACCTTTTATTAATTTTTTATTATAAAAATGATTACATTAAAGTTTAACTAAATTAAATTTCCAAATAATCTGATTAAAAAAGCTACCAATAAAATAAATGTAAGATTTGTTTGAGTTTTGTCAGAGATATTAAATTCAAATTAGTTAATCTATTCACACTGCAGTAGATATAATTCTATACGGTATGGCTTTTCTCGAATATTATTAAATCGTTGTTGATGGACGAATAATGACATATTTTGGAGGAAGATCGACCACTTCATTGATGTCATCATTTATGCACATTTTAAATAATTTAGTAATGTACAATGTCGGTCGATATCCAAACATAACGTCACAACTGAACTGACCAATACAGAAAGAACTGTCTTAGTTACTTTCAGAGACGAGTAGATTGAAAATTGACAAGAGGAACAAAGAGGAGAGAGATATCGTTAACGCCGATATCGGCGGTTTGTCTCCTCATAGTCATAATCGATATCATCTTCATCTTCAGCCTCCTCTTGTATGGCCTGGATAGTATTTTCTTCTTCGTCCTTGATACTGCCCAGTCCACTCGAGTTGACCGCAGAAGCCCCCGCTCCCGCACCAGTCGAGCGTTTGTTGGGATTGGTTGACACCAGCTGCACTATCTTTTGGTGCTCCTCGAGCAGCTCAGCAAATTCGCGCCTTCGATTCTCACCCGAAAGTCGGATGATTTCCGCTGCCAACTCTGAGTTGCGTCGACGACTAATACGATCGCTGATTGATTGTCTTCGTGCGTTCGGGATATCTACAGGGACGGGATATTCAAGCATATTGGTTAATGATTTGCATATATTAATTATTGATTAATTATTTGCATGCGCTAATAATCGATAAATATTTTAGTAATTATTTACATACCATATATCGATTATGTATTAATTATTTTTGCATGTATTAAATAATAGATATATATTGATTGAGTATTTGCATGGTCTCAGGATCGATTCAGTATTAATTAATTATTTACTTGAACTCGGTATCAGTTAAATTTTAATTTAATTTATTTTGTGAATGAAAAATTTTGAATTTGTATATAAAATGTTTATTATATTAATTCAATATTTTCTTAATATATATTTATGATAAAATAATTAATATATAAATTATATAAATTTAATATTGTCTTAATATATATTAATTATAAAGTAATTAATATATAATTGTCAATATTATAATCATAGAGTGAATGAATTCCTTACTCTGAATTAAATATGACATATATCTATTAATAAAAATAAAAATAGTCACATAAAAGATAAAATTCCATGATTATGCTTTCTTCCTTTTCTTCCATAGCTTGAGTTTTAATAATAAAAATTTTCAAATTTTATTGTGACTTTTTATATTCCATCTTTCTGATTTGTATGATATGGACACAACATCAATTCACTATATCGATTGATTATTTGCATATAAAGCACTAAGACTTAAATAAAAAGTCATACTGCAAGACATATGCTCCGTCTGGAAATGCTCAATATTTTGATAGTAAATACAAACTAAACAGGTAAACTGTGATAGGTATTAACATTCGCACAAAGCTTCTTTTGACATCAGACAAAAGAACATATAGGATATCAGGAAAACAGTTTATTGAAAATCAGAAACAAATACTATTATATTATCCTCATTATCACAAAGAGTGGAATCAGGGCATAATGATGAATCCGTATTATTACAATAATAAATTAACCATCATTTAAATTAAAAGCATGAGTAAAAGCACATTATTTCATTCATAAAAATTCGCAAAAATAAAATAAACTTTTTTTAAAGAAGAAAGCTTGTAAGTTTTATTATTGATAAGATTGGACATCAAATTTATTTTTTCAATTTAATTTTTAACCTTAGTTACAAATATGTAGATATTAATTAAAGTCAAAAAAGTCTGAAGGGACTTAAAAAAAATAGTTTAATATTTTGTTTTTGACTTATAAGATTAAGAGTAAAGCTAAAAGTAAAGATGCACATAAACATATTTACAATTACAATTGAATTAAATTGCATTATTAAACTTTGGCTATTATAAGAGTTGGAAGTCTCATATAGAAGAATCTTCTACATTGTTTTACATTGACGATGAGTTCCCCGTAATATAAAAGTATGATTGTGAACATATAGAAGAGATAGACAGGCATCCATGTTCGATAAAGCTGTTGACCTGGTCACGAATATGTGAGAGTTTAATCTGAAGTAACCCTTTGTTGTAATCTTCCACTTTAGTAACGTTTACGTTATTATCTTATCTTTGCTTATAATGATTATAATGTGAAGAGTATATTAGACAGATAACATTTGCGTAATAATTAATAAGTGTCGTTATTGTAATCGATAATAGGTTATAGTATGTTCATGTTAATGCTATAAAAAATATTAAATTGTTCAAATAAAGAGTCAATTAGAAAAAATTATGCATCATTAGATTTATGAAAATATGACAAATTTATTTTAAAAGTATTTTATAAACAATTGAAATTTGAATAAATATAGCGTGGTGTCTTTTTTTCTGACTGCATTGCATGTAGAAATGTATAGATTGCATGACTACGGCTTGTTAGAGCTAATTTTGACTTACGTTTCTATAGGGCTTTTAGAGGTTCATTTTATGTACTTAATGTATAAAACTAATAAAATACAATATTCACTGGACAACAAGTTCTGTCTATAGTTAAGCAGCGCATAGTCAAACATCTTAATTGTAGACATAATATAGAACAAACTCTTTAAGCACAAAAGTTTGGGTAAGACTCACAGCTATCTATTTAAATTATATTGTAATTACCAGATTGATATGTAATAATAATAGGTATACATGTAGCTTTTATGCCCTTGCTTGGTATCAACAGCATACAAAGTTTGAAATGAACTTTATCAAATTGATGATTGTCTAAGTCAATATGCAAATGCAAAGTAAATCACTTAACAAGTCATCAGAATGGAAAATGTTTTACATTGCCCATTATTTGTTCACAAACTTGTCCGTCTAATTTATGTCGTCAAGAAATTCACAATACTTCACTTTTTAACAATTTCAATAAACTATTATAGCATTATTTAAATTTCCAATATTAATTCATAGCATTTTCATTATTCATTTCTATGTTTTGTTGAAATGGATATATTTAAACGATATTTTTTTTGTGATTTTGGCTTGAATATAAGTTAAAATTATATAGCAATATAGCAATATAGGAATAAAAACGGTGATAATATTTACTGTAGATGTAAATAGTAGTAAAGCAATGCCAATTACATTTTCATTAAATACTACTTCATATTTTGTTAACTCATTATATCACATGAATCATAGAGCATTAGTTTTAACTTTAAGAATATTACTAATTCAATCCCAAGAGCTTTTATAAAACAATTTGCATTAAAATTAAATACCCAAAAACATCATACCTACCTATAAATACCAAAGTTATATGTATATATGTAAAATATTATAACTGTCAAACAACTTATACCTACTTTATAATTATTAGAAAGTTTTCATAATTATTAAAACATATTTTACTAAAAAATTGAATATAAAAAAATTGAATATAAAAAAAACACTACTTATACATATCAATTTATGTACTATAGGTAAATATTATTTAAATGAAACGGTTTTCTTATAATGAAATTTATAATGCGATGCATTTGAAATCATTATGAGTTTAAACTATGTTTACTATTAATCTGTTATTAACCTATGACAGGAATTAATTTATGAAAATGCGAAACAATTATAAAGAAGTTTGTAATAATCAATTTACGTAAACTGTACTATTTATTTGATATATTTTTGTAAGTAGTACTTGTAAAACCATTATCACCCTAATTGGTCAATTGTTTAAAGAAAATTTATGATATACAAAGGAGTTAGTAAAAGAAACACTAGTAAATTACGTATTATAATTATGTAATTTAATGAATATATTCAATGTCCATTATAAAACACTGATCATTTATTTGAATAAATAATTAATTATTTAAATGTAAACTGCGCGTTTCAACTGCTTTATGAAAATGAATGACTCAAACAAAGTGTGACGATCTTTTATTCATAATAAAGAGAAGGATTCCGGATCGATATTGGTTCGTATGCTCTACTTCAGACATGATACTCCCTTTTACGTTCTGCTCTAATGAAGCATGTTGAAGCACTTGTGTGTACTTACTCCCTTCTTTCTAATATAAACAGCAGAAACTGATAACTGCATAGTTCACTCCGTTTATTTGTTAAATTTCTCCAAAATATCTCGTGAAAATTTATCTATTCATACTAATAAATGTCGACTTTAGCAGAAGTATACTTATATACCCAAATGAAGATATTTACCCATTTTATATGCATTCCATATAGTAAATAATTGTTTCCATTTGAAATACAATCGATATCGAAATCGTTTGTATAGATTAGAAAAAATAAAACTGAGCTTAATTAATAACATGAATTCAACGATAAAGATGTTGTAAACGTTTAGTTTGTATAAGAATTATATTCAGTAAATTTAGATAAAGCAAACTCTGATAAAAAATTAACCGATAACTTCATGGACACTTTATATAATTTAATTTTGGATTATACATGTTAAATAAAATATATTATGAAATTAATTCACGTTTAATAATGAATGATTAATAATGGATTATTTGATTTGTTAGCATACTCAATTAAGTATGTTTTGATACATTGGATAATAGAAATAGAAATAAAAATAAGAAGAAGAATTTGCTATGGTAAAATTGCTACCGTATAAAGTGCTTCTTATCTATTTTAGTTAAATTTGATCATACGGCTGCCAAGGAAAACACCCAATTCTTTAATTTAAAAAATACTTATAATATAACAATCATTATACCTATATAAAAAATTATTTTGTCATGTGCAAAAAGTAACATGAAAGGAGAGAATATCACGTATGCATCGGTACATTACACAGAGAAAAATAATTAATTTAATGAACATAGTACCTAGTAATAATTAAAAATAAATCATCTTTTTATGCGATAACATATCTATAGGTACACAGAGACGACCATATCGACTTCATAATTGAAATAAATCTGAGTTATACTTGAAAGAGTTTATTAGAATTTGGTTTACGATGTATAAAAAACATTATTGTAACACGACCTAATAATGGAATGAGTAAACAGTATTAAAAAATATCTTTAAAATATCGAATAAAATATTTTTAAATTACTCTAGAATATATTCTTATTTCTATATATTTTTAGATTTTAATACAGCTCAATGTATTAAACAGAATATATTTTAAATATATTTTAAAATATGAAATATGAAAGAAAACAAATTTAAACTAAAGCTATACACATTAACAAGAACATACTGAAAAATACCTAACGATAATTTCAACAAAATATACACTTCATGGAACAGGATAAGGAAACAATGAAAGTAACGTATAATATTAATTTTGAAAATATTTAAATATATTTTTGGTGAACATATGTTATGTGTACCGTGTATTATGAAATATAAAAATATAACAAAATATAAAAAGGAAATTATCAGTGCAAAAGTTATTAATAAAGAATTATTTGTTCAGAAAGTTTGGTTATGTTGTCAAAATTGTATAACTAGAATGGAACTCTACGTACATCGGTTGTACATTTTCTCTTCATCTTCTCTCCCTTCTTTTTTCAGTGCAAAAAATAAGAGCGATCGGACTATGGTAGTGAACAACCAAGAAAGGTAGTAAGGGACGGATGAAAGCAGATTTGGATGGAGAGAGAGAAAACTGCAGTCTGCGTCTACCTGGGGTACCTATCCAACCAGGTATACAGGAATCTGTCACAAAGAAGAAAAGCTAAGGTTCTTTTTCTCAAAGTTAAATTCGTGGTGACTGATTACGTTGCAAGCTTTCAGTTAGTAGCTTGAGATCACACTGCAGTTTTGCGGGATGTCTGTCGGCTTTGCCACAAAAACACAAGAATATGAATCTTCTTTGACAACTCGAACTGTAGAAGCTTGTTAGTATCATCAATTCCTACTTTAGTATCATCTTGGTAGGTACCCAATGTTGTGGTTACTGGCCTTTGATCCACTCCGTTCTTCTCCAACAGAAACAGAAGATGTCTTTGTCATATTATACGTGATGTCAGAAGTGCTGGACTCACCAGCTATAGCTGGCGAATACTTACTCTTCCAGCATATCAAGCTTATCAGTTCTTTTTATCGAAAATTGAGTTGTTTTAGACAGTAATTCTAGTTATAGTATAAGAAGAAGAATAAGCTCGTATAGCTGTCTTTTAGGTGAGCTCAACTCATATGCTTTCTCTCCATGTGAGAGAAGAGAAGAAGAAGAGAGTTACCTATCTTGCTTCGTAAACAGAAAGAGTGCACATGGATGTACCTACCGGATGTTTCCAGGTAGTAGTATCCACTGTGAAGGGGAGCTAGCAAACAACTGGTTTTAGAGCGCTTCAAATGCTCTTTAAGCAACTAATTAATGAAGTCTACTGTATTTAGAATTAAAGATTCGAAAGCTGACATTGCCTTGCCTATAAATTACATGCTGTTAATATTTAATATTTCATACTACATATGTGTCATCATATGTAAATTATCATAATCCACTTCCACATATTCCAGCAAACATAATGTAATAATGACAAAATATTTCAATTGTGTTTTCTGTACGCTACTAATTGCAGTCCTTTGTACTGTTTTATTATGATTTTAAATTTATTTTAAATAATATAATTGTCTCAAAATTTTTGATGATGGTAATTATACAAGAAATCGTGACAATATATATAATTATTCATTTGGATTAGTGTTTCTTTCCCATTTTTAATAATAATTAGTCTTTTATTAGAATTATGCTATCAGCAGACGTATATTTATATATATATAATCTGATTTTTTATAATTTAAATTTAAGTTTACTGCAAATATGTCATTACATTTTTGTTTGGTTAAATTTGACATACATGTATAAATAATTTGAGTAGACTATTACCACAATTTTAAATTTTAAAATACTCGTAAACTTTTTAAAAACTGAAAAAAGTTTTGTTTATATATAGTTCTTGGGAACTTTTTTTTCCAATTTATATATATGATGTATATTATTTATCTAACATCTACATACATATATAGGTATAGATACAAAAAATGAAACATCCAGTATCCAAATTTCCACTATGTTCAAAATTAAATAGTACACATATAACTGTGTAAATTCTATAAACCAAAACATTTATTAAGAATATACCGAAAGGATCTTTATCGGAGACATAGGTATGTGCCATATATTTAATTGGAATTCTTTGTCAGATTACTGATGATTATCTTGAATCCTTTTAAGATGAGAAGGACCCAGTCACATACTGCATTGTATAGTTATAAATACTAAGTAATATATAGAAATAATCGTATATTCAAGCTTGTAATGTAAGTATATATTGTAAACATTATTTAACTATAACTGTTATAGTTGTACGGGGCATAATAAATGGTTTCTTGGGTTAGTTAGGTATTACAACTATATCTTTTTATTACCTAAGTAAGTATTTTATCTAAGATATTGGCGATCCTTTAAGTTCTAAAAGCTGTACACTATTATAGACAGATTAATAGAAATATTATCCTGTACATTGAATGCATAATTGACACAGACATGTGTAACTATTGAATACGATATATGGAAAATATGGACATACATATATTTACAAAATGGGAAAATATTTACTGTTACATTAGATTTCAATAAAAACTCTCTTTGCTATTTTTAATTGAATTTCTTTTTTTGTTTTAGCGGTAAATCGCCTTCTACCTTTAAGGATACACTTCTATTACAAGCTATGGTTAATATTATACATACTATATGTGGTTATACGTTATATACTATAATAATTGTGGTACACTTTTCAAACATACTTCTATTTATATTTCGTACTGAAATGAAAACTTTTGCAAAAAGATATAAATATATAACACGTCACATATAATCATAGATATTGTATATTACTTTTAATACACCTAGATTGGTAATCTAACTGGATTTCACTAAGTTTCGGTTTCGGTCCTGTATGGCAAAAAGATGGTTCTCTCATGTTGCGCTATTGGTGGTGCAAACCAATATTCCAAAAATTCAACCTGTTTTAACAATCATTGGCATTGGACATGACCAACTTTTAGAAGATGATGAATTAATGACGTATACACTTATTCAATGGCATTAAATCTCAAGACAAACTAAATAATTATCACATTACAGAAGTGTATCCTAAAGTAAATTATATTAAAAGTTTTAATTAAAATTATATTTAATATTTAAGATACAATATCTATGCATATAGCACATACATATATATACTATTTATTTTAGCAAGATTCTCGCTATATCCTTATTAACAAATTCATTATGATTATCACAGTAGAATTTAAAATTGTTGTGTATACAATCATTTGAACTAAATATTAGTGTAAATATTTATTGAAGACATAGATTCTGATATAATAAAAAAAACTATTGATTTATGTAGAACTCTATATATATTAGTAGTAAGTAGGTATAATGCAATGTTAACGCAAGTAGTTGGAAACATTAACATTGTTGAGTGAAAATAGACAGAATCGTATTAACACAAAAATTTCCTCATACCTATCACAAGTATGAAAAAAGCAATCCTTGTTGTCTTTCACTGTACTTTGTAACACATATTATTTTAATGTTATACTTCCTACTCGTATTTATTTCTATATGATGTCAAAGAAATTGTGAATACACGTATACAAAAAGTAACAGAAGCACAGCGAAACATTTTAATATGAACTTCAAGTTTCAGAGCTCTATGTTACACACATGCATACATATTTATATGTACATAACGTGCAGAATGGAAATTTTAATGTATCAAATATATCGTATTCAATGAGACTGGCATGATGTACGAACACAGAAGAAATACGAAAAAAGGAGAAGATGAGAAGAGGGGGGGGGGATGGGAGATTATGAGGAAGAAAGGTGGAAAAAGATTACTCTATAAAATGCATTACAACTCGTTTTAATATCGATCCATTTGTAAAAGTCGGTTCTTTTGGAGAGGCAATAAGAGGGAGAAAATTGATGGCGAATTTATTGTTTATAAATAGAAATTATCTTTGCATATGTATACTGACACTTCGAAGGAATGCATTCTTCTATTTAGTGATAGAGATATAACTAATTGTTCACATTATGGGTGGTGCATAGATTTACTGTGTACATTTATGTGAATAGTAATATGGGATATATTAAATTTAACATGTAAATGAATTTTATATAATAAGACAATTGCTCATTGAATAATGAATCTGAGGCATAATTCTTTTGTTGTACTCAAGTAAAATATATATCATTCTTGACAGCTCAATGGAATTGTAGATTTGACAGGTTACTTCAGTCTAGTAAGCTAAGAATACACGTTGGAGATGTTAAACTAGATTATTAATTCCTATGAAAATGAAAAATAGAACAATTTTTGAATATGAAAAAAACGAGTATATAATTAGAGGAAATTAAAGGGAAAATAAAGTAATGTATCTAAATGAAACATGTAATGTATACATATATAAATATATATATCTTATACGTATGTATATGGATACACAGATCGTAATATTATAAATGAGTTGATGTTGAATTAACGGTGTCATAGCGCTTCACCTAAACCTATTTCGTGTAATACATTTATTCCCGATGAGTCTAATAACTTGTGAAACACGAGGAAGTCAGAATGCATAAAATATGTGAGTCAAAACACATAATAGTCATTATATTAATTTCAATACATAAAACATGTAAAAGTCACTGGAATTAACAAAATGTCAGTTATTTCTATGAAACTGTTTTAAAGTTCCTATCACAGCGCCAGCATAATGGTAAACAGTTATTTCGTTGTTAAGAATACAACGCATAATCGCACAAGTCACTCGGTGACACCCCTGTATGCTGGATGTTGTTGTTTTGATGCTTAACCGGCTAGTATTTTGATGAATCGAAACAGGTTGGATGAGACTTTCCAAGTTTGCGGTTGAGTACATGGTGTCATGCTTCAAGGTTATTGTTTGATCGATGGCCTTCGATGTTGTCGTATTGAATCCACACTTCAATCGGGAATCTCGCGGTGACGTTGTAAACCCACGTTTCTGTCACATAATCCATGAAGAGAGTAGCTTCACGGATGCTGTTTATAATGGACATTTCAAAATCCATGCTGTGCCTTGTAAAAGACGTAACATTCTTTTGTAGGTCACCTCATCCTTGCCAGGTAATAGAGTCACAGTGGTTGGTATTATTTGTCCCATTACTTCGGCATGGATAGAATACACTTGATCGAACATTGAATGTGCTGCTTTGAAGGTTCCGTCCATGGAAATAGTGTTAGACACACATAACCATCGGATTTTCTGCTCAGTTTCAAAAATAAGTAGATATTCGATCGTTCTGGTGTTTAGAAGTAGAAAACATTAGTCATCTTTTGTTTGTTGCCATTCTGGAGGTAGAAAAATTTCTGCAAGAGTGGAGAATTTTTTGAAGCCTCCGTCCGTGTCTTTGCTCGATAAATAGCAGTCTTGTATTTCTTTAGGCAATGCAAGCCATCCATTACCTCCTCGTTTTCATCAACAATGAATTCTATACAAATGTTTCCCTGTGAATTCGCTTGATTCCTTTTAATGGATTATTTCTAGCATCTTCTTTCGATATCTGCAAACACTTCTTCTTTCTTTACTTCGAGGTATCTGACGCATAGTTGTGATCACCGGTTCTTTTTATAATTTCTTAATTTTCTGTTATTGCTGTATAACGACAACTTTCAAAACGAAACTTCCAATATGTTTCATCTCTAATTTTGTTATTTATTGATAAGATAAAATGATCTAATACTAGTTATCTAACACTAGTCATCTAACACTAGTTATCTAACACTAGTTATCTAACACTAGTTATCTAACACTAGTTATCTAACACTAGTAGTTAACCACCTCGTTTAGATGTCACGTAATCCATCAAGAATTTCTACTGCTATAGAGCCACAAATATTATTACATAGTATCTATGTTTCATAATCGCCTGAACTCTATTCATAGATGCAGAGCTTCTATGAATTAACTGAATTAGTCCTAACGAAACAGTTAAATTAGATAAATCGGAATAAATCACCTTCACCAACTATTACGTAATTATGAGTAGCATGAACAATGGTTGGCCTGGGCGAACCACCATTAGGCGAAACCCTACGTAGCCGAATTAGCATGTGATAATTATAAATCGGATTTGATAGCCTTATACGCGCATTTGGATGTTTAAACAACGCATTACCACTTTAAATTGTTATTTGAATGTTACAACACCTCGTTTGAATTCAATAATACCGCATTTGAATCCTTATTTAAATGCTATAAATCATATTTGATTACGGTAACATCGCACATGGTTGAATGAAGGCATACATACGTTGGATGGTGAACATTTTAAACGAAAACATATGATTGCTCAACGATGTATAGAAATAAGATTATTTGAAAATATTTTCAACACGCAATTGAACCACTGAAAAAATTAGTTTTTCGTATTTACTACAAGAAACTTATTTCGATTGTACTTCGGAAATTATTACATCAACTTAATTGGTACTTGAATAATAATTTCGTCGATTTCGAGAGAGATATGTGTTTTTCATAAAAAAGGTATGCAGGGGTTAAAATAATTTTCATTAAAATAAAACCTCTTTTGTGTGAAAACTATTTAAGTTGTTTTCTCTTTGGAATTTATCTATAATACCCCCACCCTTCCATTAATTAGTTATTTACATTAATTATCAATTAGACTACGAAAGCAATTTCCGCAATTCTACCTATATTGAGTGACAAAAATATCCTGTCAATAAATAATGTAGATAAATCTTAGTTTGTTTTTCGCATTGGACTCTCCGTATTAACAGATTGATGTCAAGAT
Source organism: Invenusta paracnida (assembly GCA_036023295.1). Lineage (NCBI taxonomy): Eukaryota > Metazoa > Platyhelminthes > Proseriata > Coelogynoporidae > Invenusta > Invenusta paracnida. Next base: position 14,324 of record JAYRBW010060964.1, on the reverse strand, counting down.
GATTATTTTGTACATATATGCAGTTTGGCTGTAGTTGCACTAGGCACTAATTTCAAATTACTGTTGGTAATGATAATACAAAAAGAGAGTTGTATATTTGTTTGTGAAGTCAGTATCCAAGAGAAAAACGATTTGCTTGCTAATGAGTTTTTTATAAGTTATTAATTTTAGAAAAGGCTCATTATGATGTAAAATATGTATTTTAGTGTGTTTAGTTTACATGGTTTACTCAGTAGTCAAATTATAGAGGGCAATCGACTAGAATGAATGAAATAATTTACCATTTAATCGTTATTCTTGTTATTCATTATTCTATGTCAATGATTAGGTATTTGATCCACAATTTACTTAAATTCAAAAAGAACTAGGAACATATTGATACTGTTGAATCGAATGTAACCTTTTTCTCCTATAGTCTAATTGCCTTTGTTATAATCCCACAGCGTTGGAAAATATAAAGTTGTAGTATCTTATAACAACACAAAATGTTATACTGATGAACTAATTATTATTTTCTTATATGTGAAATTTTGAGATGTAGGTAAGCTCTTATATACGTAACTATTACGGCGTTAAAAATGTTATTGTTTACAAATTAAAAACAGTACAGACATCCATTAGAAAATCTATACCGAGTACTTCAATGATTCTTTCGATAAAACCTTAAAATAAAATAAAATGAATATTTCATTATGCTTAAAAAAACTTGTGATATATTTATATTTTACAAATTTATTATTCCTATTTTATATATATTAATAATTACTTAGGGGGACATCTATGCAAATTTATGTAAAGTGCTTAAAAAAAAATACTGTACAGGCATGATTTTAAAACTGATATACTATAGGGCTTTCAAGAGTAGTAGTATAAAATCAAGTAGTTTATATAAAAACTAGTGCGACTAAATGAGTTAATGAAATTGAATACCGAGTATAATCAAGTAACTTAGCAACCATGCACTGAGTAACACATTTGTGTGATTTTTTATAATTACATAATATATTATGAATTCTGACTATAGGTATAAACCAGTTTGACCTTTTTTGTACCTACTATAGATAGAAAATCAATTAGTATTTGTGCTTTAGATAATATATAATGTATGTATATGTCTATTATAAGGAAGTATATTTACAAAATGAAATAACACATTAATCATCGAGCGGAAAGCAATATAAAGGTTGATGTATTTGTAAAATTGTAATGCATTTACCGTAAATTTTTTTTCATTTTTATATGACTTACATATAAGAAGACCAATAATTTCATTGATTTATAATCTATTATCGGTATTTAAGCAGTTTTAATTGAATGAATCAAAAGTAAGTACATCATTATATTGACGAAATAAAAATATATCTAATTAATCAACCATCGAATATGTCGACAATTATAATATACATTAAATGAAATTTCATAATATCATTGTTTAAAGACAACGTAGTAATTTTGACAGAAACTGTTTTAAGCTTTTAATCTAAATAGTATCTTATGATATGAAATGTGAGTTTGTGCGATATTGAAGTATGCATTACAGTTACTTTTGTGCTTATAATTATATAGATTTAATATTTCATTCTTTATGTGCGATACATATGATAAATTGTTTAAAGCCCACAAAGCACGCTTGTAAAAGTCAATCATATTATTTGATATTTCAAACCACGTAATGCTCAAGACAAATTTATTATTATTCATAACATAAAATTTATGAAAATAGGTTGATATTGACGTGAAAATGGTGGAAATATAGTGAACATCTACATATTCAAGAGAATATTAGGCTCTTTGTTAAAACGACATATTTTATTTATTATAAAAATTAAGTTGAAACTGTAATTACTTCAAGTCCCTGCAAAACGAACCGTTGCTTTTAGTTAAATTGAAAAATTATTCATTTTTACAAAAACGAATACAAATCTTCCACATTTCTTTGATACCAAAACGATTGCTTCGCAAAAATTTTTATTATATTAAAATCGAGTGGATATATCGTATATTTTCACATTTATATGAAATTTTAATATGTACATTTATGGTAATATATTAGCATTTAAATGAAAATCTAATAAATATGGGCATACACTTAAACTAGTTTATTAAAATTTTATACTATGCTAATTTTTGAAACCATATGTCTACAATTTGTACAATTTTGGTATCTTTCACTGTATTCTATACATGTGTCATAACATAATATACATATAATTTTCCCTTTTATTTCTATATTTGAAACCAATTTATCCGTATTTAATTTATTCATTCGCTTTTATTGAAATATATGTTAATAAAAAATACATAATTTTAGAAAAATGTGGCTCAGTAGTAAAATATAGATACAAAATTTCGGAAATTGGATCATGAGAAGATGCCTCACATTTTGTCTCCTCCTTTATTTCCTCATCCGCTACATCGATTTCCACATCGTCTTTCTCCCCATCCTCGTTTACCACCGCAATGTTGATGACACTAAGCGTGTTCATGCGTCGGGGAGCGATTGGTTTGCGCACGCCGCCTCCCCCACCCCCTCCTCCGTTGCCCCCTCCCCCCGCTGAAGAGGGATAGTTGTAGCGTGCTGCACCACCGGATGAGGCCATTTCACCGATCTTGTCCCTAGATTCGTCACTATCTGAACAGTTGGAGTTCTGGTGTGGGAGACTAGAGAGTACCTGCTCTGCTGTTTTCTTCTGTTGTTGACTGCTTCCTGCTGTCAGCAAGGGAGAGAAGATGAAAAACGGGTTTTATAGTCACATGGATCTGCTCTCATGTGCAAGTGAATAAAAGGCTATTAATTTATAAGACAGAAAATCATAAAAACGAATTTAAAAGCAACAAACCAAATTTACAATTTGATAATGAATTTATTTGATACTGTTACACACTACACCATCATGTCATTTCTCTATGTAATTTATACATTTGTAAAATGGAGTCAAGTAAGTAAAATATACACTGACATTCACTCTGGTAAAATGCAATTTTAGGATGGAAAAACTGAATCAGACAAATGTGAGTTAAAAACTTTGTCACAAAGATTCTTAGAAAATTTACAAAAATATTGTTTACTTGTTTAATTACTGTTACATAATGTTTTCCAGAAAAATAAATTTATCAATATCTACATCTTTAAAGGTTATTGTATATTTATATAGTATACAAAAAGTAGACATAAATGTCAAATCATAATGGTTCTTTCACTTATGTAAAAAAAGAGCTTTACTTTTAGAGCAAAAAACTGATACTCTAAGTAAACATTGAAATACAATTAAACATATATGTGATTATCGATTTAAATTTATAAGAACTACTGGAAAAACTTATATTCAAAATACGATAACATTTTTTATTTTATTTTATCAAAAGCTGGTAAAATAACGATAAAATAGTCCAAAAACATAAAATTAATTTTGTTTCAAAAAAGGCCAGTAGTGACCTAAACTATGACATTGTTTGTATAAACTGTAAAACAACGAACATATTAATTAATAAATATAAGACTAATTCATAACACGCATAGTTTATTAGCAAAACAAAAGTATTGTTATGTCGCATTGCTCCCCATTTTGTTCTCTTCTAACGCAGCAAGAATTCCAGTTATGTCTCCCTAAAATTCAAGCATTTCCCCTCAATGACAGAATCGCTGAAGAGTTAAGCATGATATAACTACTCAGTTTACCTAGATTTTAACCATTTGAATAACTTATTTCTTATTGATTTTTCATTTAGACGTCTTTTCTAATACATTTATCCGTGGAATTGTTCTATATGCCGAATTTCGTTACAGCAATATTGTATTCCTATGTATTTAATATTCTTCATTTTAAATGCCAACTATTTATTAAGAACTCCAATGTATTCATCTATACAAGTATTTTATGCATATAATTTTATAAACTATGTACATTACTGATAAAGTATGAAAAAAATTACAATCTATATTGTATTGCTTTCAATCATGTTAGATTTTCCATTAAAATGTACTTAATAGTTATAATATTAAAAGATACACCTCGTCAGATTAAACGATTTTACTAGATTAAACAAAAATATAGAGACCATGGTTAGTTTTATTGAAACTTTTAAATGAAATATATGTATATCTTTTTAAATTTAATATGTTATTATATTTACATACCGTAGATGATGACTCTAAGATTTTCGAATTGCCACGTCAAATACAAAATCGAGATAATAATATAAGATATTTTTTTTTAGGTATAAGTATGTTTATTATATTTATTTTGATTAAGAATTAATTATTTATGCAATAAATTATTACATAATAAAAAATACATTATGTAATATTTAACGGAATTTTCGAATTTTACGGATATTTACTCATTTTTTTTGTATGTGATATATTTATAAAAATATGTGATATATTATATATTATGAAAAAATATATATATTTTGTTCACTACTTGAATAAAGCATCTGAGTAAATTTAGCTTAATTAAATAAATTTGTTTGAAAAATATAATATTATGTAATTAAAGATTAATGCTAATAATCATAATAGCATGTTTGAAAAATATAATATTTTATAAATACCTAAAGAATAATATCAATAATTCATAATTCTATAAACATCTTACAGCTTTTCATAAACATGTCAGATTCTATATAGTTATCACAAGTTACATTGAGGATTATATTTATACAAAGTTTATATTTTAATTTCCGTTTTATAGTATTTAAATTTTTGTTTTCCATAAACAAATATTATTGATCGGTTGGTAACTTGAATAATGACAACTTATATTTTATAACCAGAAGAACATGTAACACGACCTTCTATTTATATTCTGAAATTATAAAAGATATAAGTCATAATGAAATATTTATTTGTAGTTGAAATTGTTAATAGTTTAGTTATATTAACTCGATATTTTAAATAAACTAATATAGAGAAGATACATATAATATATAAATATATAAATGTATCCGTTCTTCCAATAGTCATCAAAATATAACAAAAATTAAATGTATTAAGCATTGATATTCGTTTTAGTTTACAATTAGTTGATTAATTTCTAGAAAATTATGTTTTGAAACTTATACAAAAGAATATAAGTATATATAAGAAATGTAATCTATGGGATCAATAAATCAATGAATGAAATGAAAATGAGATTAATTGGTAATAAGTTTAACTGAAAGTAACAAATTAAAATAGGTATAATAAATTATTATTTATAACAATGGTCAGGGCTCAATTATTGTAAAATATTAAGTATTTAATTATGCATAGGGTGTCTATAAAGTTAGTTCGTTAGAGATCATTTAATGCATGTGTTTCTAGTATTCATTATAGTTAAATGTACACATGTCTGTGTTAATATCTCTCTCTTTATTTACATATTATGTTATGTTAAGTTAAGTTAAAGCAACATTATTATATTTCAAATTAATTAAATTCCATTCAGCAGTCAATCACAGTGTTGTAGGTACATTAAGTGAGTAACATATCTAACTGAGTAATTGATTAACATTATATTTTTGTTGCACCATGAGTGTTGACCTAAATAATTTTTTGTTTAGATACTCGTGCAAACGGACTTTTCGACTACTCACATGCATGTTTTGTTGGAGCACAGTTTTGGGCAATGAATGCATAGGCGTGAAGAGAATACGAATGATTGGGAAAGAATTTAAGGAAGGCAGGGAAGATGTGTGCGATGGAAGAAAGAAGAACTTTTGAAGACCGCGTGTTTGATGAAAGTTTGATGAAAATGTACAGCGTGTAATGTAATTAATAATTCTAGATGATGGCATATCTTGTAGATGCATTACAGAATTAACGGAAATTCAAAAAAGTACTGTTCATGAAAATATTTTAACAGTTTGTGACATAAAGAGCTTTATGGTAAAATGAATTTCTTTTAATATAACTGAAATGCATAAGCAAAACCGTCTACAATGTTGTAAAGATCTGATCGAAATTTGATCAAAAATGGTCATGAATAAAGTTATATATATTACAAACTAGAAATATATTTATATTTAAAATCATATCCCTAGAGACTTTTGTGCGCTAATGGGTACCAAATTGATTACATTTTGTTTAACCTTGAAAATAATGATTTTTTTAAATTGAGTTAAATATAAATTATGTTTTTTTAAGTTGCTTGAGTTTTAATTTTTTATAATTAATATGTTCTGCGCACTAACATACATAGACCCATAGCGACTTGAGCCGTTTTGCCGCTATCTCTAAAATATTTATTATCCATTCAAACACCCAATATAGACTTGAGTGATTTGGCTGTTATAAACATGATTGCTTCTAGTCAATCATACAAGGCGAAACAACTTGAGTGGTTTTTCTATTGTAGATCAGCAAGTCACGAAAAACTTGAGTTATTTTGTACATTTGTCTCCTTAATTACACCAAAAGCAAGACAAATAATTCAATAAAATTTGAAAGATAGATGAACTACGTACTAAAGAACATATTTTGACCAAAAAACGATTTTGCCAAAAAATTGACTTAAATGGTTTTGCCTTTGTACAGCAGTCAGACGCAGGCGGAGATAGATTATAGTATTCAGGCTAAAGGAACGTGAAATAAATTTTTTTGATGCATGTGCCCGTCTCCATAAGCCAGGTATTATGGAGGATTTTCTGGATGAAAAGGTGGTGCAAAGATTTGTCAAACAGCTTACAGTTAGGTACTTGTTCCGCAACATGGAATCCACAAAAAGGCTACATGATTTTGGCAATGTTGAAGAAATGTGCCAGATTTCTTAAATTTTCTGACACCGTGACATCTAAAGAAGGAATTTGTTTCTCTACAATATGATTGTAGAAAAATAATTGCATGGAATGGTAACTATCTGTAATTGTATTCGTATGGGAACTATCTGTTGGCGTGTTCACAATATATGTATATGTTAACTATATATTATAATACATATTTGTTAATAAAATAATGTTTTATGAAAAACGAACTAATTTTCCGAATACTCCATATAATAAATATATTTTTGGAGATATCGTATACATTCATGTAAATCAGATACATACAATAGCAATATGTTCTATAAATAAAGACTATCAGCCAGCATTAAACATTAATAATAATACTATTACAAATATTATTATACGTAATTATAATTATAATTAAAATTATTATAAAATATTTATCAATACTAATATATTCGTATAATGTTTAAATTTATCTTTCGTTAAAAATAGGAGTAAGAATGAATGTATTGATTAAGTATTATGATCATTTCAATTTTTTGTAGATATTTTGAGGAGGTATACATATATATGCATATATTTTTAGAATATTGATTATATGCAATTTAAATTATATTCTAGAAATTTGAACAAAAATATTTAAATTGAATTTCAAAATTATAGTTTATGTTGTATGTCAACTATAACATTTTTCAGAATTGACGTTATCGATATTATGCTGCAAAACTTAAAAAAAATGTAAAAAAATTGTACTACTAAAAATAAGATTAAGAACGAAAAATTCCAATAGTACTAAATATATATATTTGTACAAAATTAGAAAGCCAATCAATCGAAGGAAAATGAAAATGAAAATTAGAATTAAACGTCAATTGATCTGTTTGAATTGTTATTAATTACCACTTGTAAGATTAGCTACAACTCCATATTTCATAAATTAATACGACAAAATTTCGTTATATACTCTAATTCTGGTATATTAACTGTTTCGTTCTATTTCACAAGGATATCATTTATAGCATTCTTATTAGTCTTCAACTGTTCTTATTATCGTATTATTACAGTATTATAAAGAAAATAGAGTTCCTATGCTTATGTCAACAATTATTACTTTACTGAGTCAAATTTCACTGACAGAATGCAGATTATTAATGTTATAATCTGCTTTTGTTTCTTAATGAATGATAACTTCTATACTTTATGTTTTAAATATGCATATATAACGAAACGATACAATAATGATGTAGCGAATATTTTATGTCGTAGGAGAGTTATGGATATCAAAATTCTATATGTCTAAACATAAATCTGTAACTTCCAATAATTTAAGTAAATTAATTGTAGTTTATATATAAGACATGTATCATTTTATCCACCGTCGAAAAATACTTAACTTAGATAATTGACAAAGTCCATATTTATAAAAAAATTAAATAAAGCGTACATATTTTAGTGTAGGTACAACAGGAAAATTATATTAAAAATATAATTACTTATAGCACGAGATTCAGACGTAATAGTCCAGAAATTTAATTAAATTACGAAATAAAAAACAAAATCAGCCTACAATAATTTGAACCACAATTTAATTAGATTTATTTCCTAATATATAGATTTTCATGGTATAGGCACTTTTGCTTCTAATGTCCTTAGATTCATATAATGCAACTTATAAACTATTTTGTTTAATAATATCAAATAAACTTTCCCAACTAACCATAACATTTTTTTCTGGAAGCTTGGGTATCGGCACATTAATATTAAGGGTCTCTTTACTAATTTGTACGAATTTTAGTTATCATTATTGTTATTAAAACTGTTTTTTATCCTTACTTAATTCATAAACATGTTGGATAATATATAATTTTTCCTATAAGCTAAGAGAAATAGTTGAAAAACAAAATATTTCAAAATTAATTAAAATTATTTTTACTAGAGTTACTAACTTACTTCTGCAAACTTATTCGCATATCTTACTCTTATAACATTAAATTTTACCTGAATATACCAGTTTTTAGAAAAATACAAATTTTCAAAAGTTGAAATGTTTTTTGGTAGTCTATGTAACACTCTTGTAATCTAATTAAAATTCCAGAAATGATACAATATATGAAATTAGACTCTTTACACTGTAGTTCACGGGATAATATGCAACTAGGATGTGTACTGATGACAATGATTGCTCTTCACATCATGTTCATTGCTTTAAGCAAACTCTCCTATTTCCATACAGAAGCTCCTTTCATCCCGGAAGGCTTTTGCTCTGTAGTGAAAGGGAAGAAGTAATTTAAATCAGAGTCATCCGTGTGTAGACTATGCGATGTAACAAGACAGGAGACCCGCATGTTAGCACACATGCAGATACTGCTGACACAGGGAGATGAAAATGTAGATGCTACAAAAAAACGAGGATTATTTCTGTCTTGGTATAATATTCCTCTTGGTTGATTTTAAATTGAATATGAGATAACATGTATATAAAAAAAATAATTTGCCATAGCTTTTGAAATAAGGTGTAGATGACGAAGTATTATTTTAATTATATATACATATAAGTTTATATATATATTGACATATACATATACGTACATCAGAAATATTTAAATACTTTATATAAATGTATATTTGTATTCGAATGTAATATATAACATAAGATTGTAAAACACGATAGAGTATTAATATGAGTAACTAATTGAAGACTTATAATGGATACAGCAGTGTAACGATACTTTTGGTACTCTAAATAGATAAAAAAATAGTTTGCAGTTAAAGATAACATGATTAAAAGTTGCGCTTTGATTTACTACATGAATTGTGTAAAAGGTTATCTTTCTATATACATTATGATATAAATTGATATATATTTATATAAAGCATGTTTATAAATGAAATCAAGTACATTTTTGTATGGTTACGTGACAAGAAAAATGTCCTAATTACCCAGTTCAGAGTCAGAAAAATAAGAGTTAATTTTGAGTCTATTGCATTTAATTATAATTACTGTAGTATATACATAATTGTTAATCGTAAATCATTTGAACATGCATTATAAAAGAAATTATATATATGTGTATTTTACCCAATTTGATTCTTTAAAACTTATTATTTGTCTGACTTATAATATCAGCTATATTTACTCGATGTATCCAAGTGCATTTTTCTTGATGAAATTTATTTCACTGTTTCCTTCTAAATTATACAATTCAATAGTGAAACCCAGAAAAATTAATGTTTAAGAGATTATATTTATACTATCGAAACACATTTTTGTAGCTTTTAAATTAACAAATACAGAGCTCAAAGGTCTTTTTTGAGAATACACGGATTGATATAATTTTGGACACAAGTAACAAGAACTTTTAAAATAATTCAAAAAATTCAAAATGTGAATTAAGGAAAAATTAATTTTTAATGTGAGATTGGTACGAATTAATATTAATGAAATATAAATATTAAACAATATTTTTTGTTTCTTAGATTTCTTCAAAACTCGATTTAGAATTTTGTTTAGTGCATTTAAGAATTTACAGTATCATAATGACTAATAATACCTGCACACTTAAAATTCCCTAGAAGAAATCAAGCAAATATAGAATCAGTTAAACACAACAAGTTACTTAGCATCATTTAATTAGTGCCATTTGTATACACACATAAACACATACATACACAAACATACATACATATTATATATAGTATATATACATATACATATATATACCTATAGCCTAATTTCAGAAATATACTCGTAACAATTACACAGATGAGAATTTTATGCATGTTATATGCTTTATTAATGTTAGTTTTATGCTTTTAATCTAAAAATCATTTTAAATTGCAGATTGTAAACAATATTTACGTTCTTTATTTACTTTAAACTCAATAATGTGAAACATAAAAATTTAATTAGTAATCTCAATGCTGATTAACATATCAGGTTAATTAATAATTTAGTAGAAATCTAACACTGCAAATAGCTATTATAAATGAGTTAATTATATTTAGCTTTAGCTGCAAAGAAAATAAAAACGTAATAATAAGTCTATTTATTTTCAAACATTTTGGAGATCTACTCCTTAATGAATTGAATATCGTAATTTTGCAAAATCAAAATCAAATCATATCATATAATACTATACATATATTATATTATAAAGCTATATCAGTTATACTACATATTTAGATTATTAATAGTAGAAGCCATTGTGTCGGATATGAGCATAAAATTTTAATATTTATCACATTAAGTTATCTACATGAGTTATATATTGAAGTGTGTGTTTATGACTGAAGTGACTATCAATAACATAAAAAAGCCTGAAAATCAATAAACAGATTATAACTGTAAATAAACAAGTTAATTGTATTCCCCTTTATCGACGGAGGTTATTTTAAAAGTCTATAATACACTGCTTTTTAGAAATAATATAATTCATAAAATTATTACACCACTTTCCGTTTTAGTTTAGAGAGCGAAAAAAACTAATTTTCAGGGAAAATTCAAAACTACAAACAAAACACAATTGGATAAGCCACACAAATTTCTCATTCATTAACGCTCTATTGATGAACTTTGATCCCGGAATTGGTCTCTGAATTCATCGCAGCTAATATTAAAGAGACCAAAAGACCAAAGGTGAGAAAATTAATTACTTTTTATTTGTTTGACTGTCCTTATAGAAGAGTTGGGGACTCGTATAGTTGAATTGGTAACTCGTGAATAGAAGTGTACTGTTTCTTAATGTATTTATTCAATATTAATATTTTATTGCTTTCATATTTGAGAGAATGATTACAATTCATTTAAATATGTTTTCTCTATTTTTATAGTGATTTGTTCATTTTCTGACACCACGCATAAATTAACCTTCTAAATTAAAAAAATAACAAATTATTATCTAAAATATAAGGAAATGTTGTTAGTATATATTAATCTTTTGCACACAGTTAATAAAGCTTTTAATAGTTCAACAGCTCATATCGCTTGTAATTTAATCAGATAATACAAAAAAGCATCTTCTAGTGTAAATGAAAGGAAACGCATATAATACAGATTCATCTAATTTTAGCAAAATTCAAGGAAAACTCACTGACGGAATAACTATAAAAAGAGTTCCTCTTGTTTTCTCATAAAACTGGCATATATTTGCAGTTAATTTGATAAACACTACCATTAAAAATTGAATAAATGAATCATATATTTTTATATCAATCAGAAACTAAGTAAATAGAACTAATTAAATATAAAAAAAACATCCTATTGTTATATTTTAATTATTTTTACATTATTTTTTCTTGCATTTGAACTGCGCAAAAATTAAAAAACATTTTTTCTATAACAATAAATATTTTTATATTTGTAATGTAACCGCCTCTATATCTTACTCTAAGCTTTGTAATATCAATCTATACTCCTTAAAGAACCTTGGAAAAATTAGGAAAGAAACTGTTTAAAACTAAAACGTATATTATAATTTACAATTAAATTAATCTATTAAACTGTTTTGATTTCGTACCAATTGTATAATATTTTCCGTAAAACAATATTACAATTTAATTATCTGTGAAATCTGATGATTAATGTATAAATCATTCAAGTTATTTACTAAATTTTATTGTAGGTAAAAAGTAAAATATAGCAATTACAAATAGTCTTTTGCCACTTTAAAAAAATTTATTTCATATTTTTTGTGTAGAAATGTATTTGTTTAGTAATAGTATATAGACGATATATTTATGCAAATATATGCCATTGCATATTGGTATAATTTTTATATGAGTTTACTGAACTTTTTGATAAAACATAATGTCTATATATATGTATATGTACATATATTATTAATCAAATCCACGACGTAAATAATTATTTAGCCAAGATATACATAGCCATGTATTGTGTGTGAAAATAAACACAAATACACACATTCAGACTAATTATATTTTGTTTAATACTATTTAATAATACACATACATAATTAAAATAAAATTCTTTTTGCAGCGTATTCTTAGAGTAACTTAATTAATAAAGGTGGAATGTTATTTTAAGAAATGGTTTATTTCTAAATAAAGTATTATTTATTAGCTTTAGTATGCGCAATTAAATATGCCTGTGTAAATAAAGTAAATTAATTAGAAATTATATACGGGAGTGTACTTCAGATAATTAAAGTAAAACGTGCTTTATAAAAAGTCATTATAACGTGGGTAAGTTAACTATAGGTGGAATATTGTTCTTTAATATATTAGTCTTAAATTTTGTTTGCACTATTTTATATAGTTTAGTTCCTTTTCTTAATAATTTATACAGGTATTACTTTAGCAAAAGTGTGAAATGAACAATTTTAATCACTTCTGGACAGCAAAGACCCGACCTGAAGCCGAAATTTTCCATTAATCAAAGCGGATAAATAAAAATATCAACGAAAAACAATAAAAAATAGACCAGCTGTCCGATACCTCAACAAAATAGTGGAGGCATCTAATCTGCTTTCCATCGCTCATTACGGCTATTTCCTGTTCCTATTCCCTAATAACTAGTTTGGTTTTGGTATCAAATTCTGGGTCTACAAAAGAGTGTAGTTATTGTTTGGTCGCTGCCCTTGGCTACCAAACTTTAGCCATAACTAGTTATTAAGTTATCAACGGAATATAAATAAGGCTAATATAACCGCATAACGCAGTCGATTTGAATATCAGTTCAAAGATACGAAGAATTTTACCCAAATCAATATCATTTTATTATACTGAGCTTTTGATAAGTTAGATAATATGAATTGTTATTTCTGATGCTATAGAAGATAAATAACTATAATAAAATGTATTATATTTTTATTAATGGAGTAACATACTAATTATTAGAATTTTACAATATTAAATTTGATCATACCATTTTGGCGGAAATGATAAAAATGAACAAATTTATTTCCATGATTATTTTTGTTTGTAGGTATTTAAAAAATCATATTTTTGTTATACCTTGAAATGCTTATTTTATACAAGATTTAGTATATAGGTACTTGGCCATATTAATATTTTGATTTTTTATAAAGTATTTATAATTTTCAATACGTTTTAATATGAATAATCTTAAAATCTATTATTAAAGTTATTTTCGATTACTTTGAGTATGCAAATGACAAAATTCTGACAATTTAATAGAAATAAATATAATAAAATGAATAATAAATGCGTTAATAAATTAAATATAGAAAAAGAAATGAACTTACTAAAATTGTATTTCACTGCTGAATATTATATCACCTCAAAATAAAAATGACACGATTTCTGTTAGTTATTCCACGGTGTTAGGAGCTTAAGTAGGAAGAAAGGTCGATATCATACAGCTGCAATCTTATAGCCTGTCTTCATCATGTCTCTTCTTATAAAATAAAATAATGAATTTTTCGTTAAAAATAGTAACAATCAAGATGCAGCGGTTTGCAATATACCTACTACACGCGAATGAATACCTGCTTTCTACGTATTTTCAGAGCTGCTTTTCTATTGGCTCAATTATATGGCGAACCGGTAACGTCTATTGTATAATATATTTTTTTATCGCCAAAAATGGCAAAAAGCTGGTTAGCTACAGACAATTTTAAAATATATAAATTCAT